>JARFOD010140201.1:0-13163 GCA_031763545.1 Mopalia muscosa
ATAATAATAATAATAAAAATAATAATAATCCTTTCAATTTCAATAGGGTTTCTGAGCAAATGGCTCAGAACCCCTAATAATAATATTTATTTCATCTCGATATTCTCATAAGCATTATAAATCATCTTTTCATGAGGGTCGAGACTCTAGCACAACCATAAAATGTGGAGTGTTTTCTTCCTCGATTGATACAATGTAAGTAAAAACAGGATTGCTGATCTCTTGGCTCATTGATGTTACATCCACACACACAACAGCAAACAGTTCAAAATTCCAAAACATTATTGATATACCAGTACTTATTATTTAAAAAGAAAAAAAATTCTTGAAATACTAACCTGTAAGTGTGTGAGCTTATCTAACAGTTGGTAGATGTTGAGTGTATATGGAGGGGCCCTGTTTAATGTTAATCTGTCCATTGAACCACTTATACTATCTAGAAATTTGTCAGAGTTAACACAGACATTTAGTTTATTAAGTTGATTGTTAAACTTCATTTGATCTTCTTCCATTTTGTTAATTTCTTTTTTCCCCTCTCTTTTTGTTGATGTGCTTTCCTCTGAACTCTCAAACTTTATATCAACTTTTTTCTCTTCTGATATTTTGTTACTTTCTGTTTTTGAATTATTTTGAACAGGTTTTGAAGATTTGTTTACTTGAACACATTCAATATCACTGGTAATAGTGATAGATTTCTCTTGCATAGTTTTTTTATTGTCTGTCTGTAGATTCATATCTGTTGAATTCAAACCCTTGCCAGTATCATTTGCTTCTCTTCTCTGAGGGGAAGTTATAGTGGGAGGGGCCTGTGTAGCCATGGTGACAGAATTTGTTGGCTTTACTGTGCTGATTGGTGGATTCTGCTGATTGGCAGGAATGCTCATATCATTGCCATTGGATAATACTGATCCTGGCTGTTGAACTTGTTGGTCTTTCTCCCCTCCAGCATTTATACCATTGTTGTTGCTGTTTCCTACAGTCTTGTCCGGGCTATTTGAGTTTGAATCTGCATATCCACTGGAATTAGCTGTACATGTATCTCTATGGACACTTCCACCACAGCCCATTTTAAAAATCTGCAACATAAATGTAAAAAGACATGACGACTGATATGGATGCTCAACTTCTTGATATAATTATATCAAGAAGTTGAACATCCATATCAATTATATCAAGAAATTATATCAAGAAATTATATCAAGAACTTATATCAAGAAGTTGAACATCCATATCATAATCAGTCGTCATGTCTTTCTAATTTACCAGCTTCTAAATGCCACTCAAACAACATAAATGTAGTAAAATAAACAAGCTTTCATGTTCTTAGAAGGGGAGACAAATCTTGGCTGTAGGCCTATTGCTAATGTTTAAACTTAGTTAGCTATAACATATGGATGCCTATTAATTGAAATGATAAATATCCAGATACCGGTAAGAGTACGTGGTTTGAAAATACTAGTTTCACCAGGTCCAATTAATGGTAAGTCAAGTTGACCAAAACTATTCACCTCTGCCGTGGTTATGCCTATAGTGTATACGTTTTTAGAGAACACACAATACACAAAGCTAGACATACATGTAGCAGGAATTGTTCAACAAAAGAAAATAATTTCATTCCAATATACAGGTGCACGTATTATTATTATTTTTTCATAAAGGACTATTAATTTGTTATGTAAAAAGCCTTTAAATCTGATTTATTCTACCCAGAGTTATAATGGGGAGCAATTCGTCACCATAAAAAAAGTTATTTTCCAATGAAATATCTTTAGACACTGTTCCCACATACATGTAGGCCTACATTTAAATCATTGAGATCATCACACATTGCCGATGTATTCACCAATTTGCGAACAGCACCGGTTTTCGAACATTTCATTATTATTGCTTGTATTTCTGTAAATTTTTTTATACAGAATGATGTTAAAATTGAAGAGCAGTATTTTCGTCAATAACTTTAAGAAAAGAGCATCTCCAGAGACCTGTCTGAAGGTTAATTAAGACGTTTTTTAAATCAGTCACGTGATCGACTTTCTTAAGTGTTCGAAAACCGGCGATCAGATAGCACCGGTTATCATTGACAAATAAGCTTATGTTCGAGGGTTTCACAGCTGTTCGTGGCCTTCGACATAAAGCCCAGCCGATGGAAACAAGAATCAGAGGTAAGGCCACGAAATATGGGGTCCGGGTGAGGAATTAGCGCATGTTGCTAAGGAAAACATAAGTGATAAGCATCATTTTGACAGCAAAATTAGACATATACCTACCTACAATTGTTGCTTAAGCTACATGTGGAATCAAGATAAAATACGAGCAGTGGTCATAGAGCATCAAATTCAGAATGTTCGAGAAGCAAGCAGACGCTTTTTTGTTGTTGTTCTCAACATTTCTTGCAGCGCCTGAGTTGTGCAAAGGGACGTTACTCTAAATGTCTTTATTTTTGCTTGTACCAGTATTTATTTCCCTTCGATCAACATCGACATTTAAATAAAAAAAATATATATATATTTCTAATATAAAAAAGACAGTTTGCCACTGGGCATTCTTCATTGACAGGGGATCGGTACCATATGGAAGCCGTCTATGTATATAACAAGATATTATCTTTGTCTACACAGACGACCTCTGTGGTACCGAGTCCCAGGGCTTCATGTAGAACATCCAAACTTGCACCATTCACGCTGGTTCATGGCCATGCCATGATGCATGGCAGCCAGGTTAGGCCTTTAGCTGGACAGTAGTCCCTGTAGGCCTAGATCTATACAAAGGCCTATTCAAGTCTGCCTTAAGATACGCACTGACCAGCAGATAGCGAATGGACATAGTTCCCGAACTAACTAATGGACGAAGCTCTTAACCTAGAGCTAGCCAACAGACATTTACGACCAGCATTCAGTTTATGGACATGGTTTCATACCAATACTGTTAGCTACGGTAACCAATGAACATGTTGCCTGACAAGGAGCTAGCCAATGGACATGGTTCCTGACCAGCAGCTAACCAATGGACATGGTTCCTGACTAGCAGCTAACCGATGGACACGGTTCCTGACCAGCAGCTAACCAATGGACCTGGTTCTTGACTAGCAGCTAACCGATGGACACGGTTCCTGACCAGCAGCTAACCAATGGACCTGGTTCTTGACCAGCAGTTAGCCAATGGACATTGTTCATGACCAGCAGCTAACCAACGGACATGGTTCCTGACCAAGCAGCTAACCGATGGACACGGTTCCTGACCAGCAGATAACCAATGGACCTAGCTGGTTCTTGACCAGCAGTTAGCCAATGGACATGGTTCTTGACCAGCAACTAGCCAATGGACATCGTTCCTGACCAGCAGCTAACCAATGGACATGGTTCCTGACCAGCAGCCAACCAATCGAAATTGGTTCCTGACCAGCAACTATAGCTAATGGACATGGTTCCTGACCAACTACTACCTAGTGGACCTCATGGTTCCTGACCAGCAGCTAACCAATGAACATATAGTCCCTGACCAGCAGCTTACAAATGGACATGCTTAATCTTGACAAGGATCTAACTAATGGACACAGTTCCTGATCATCCATGGAGCTGGTTCTTGACCAGCAGCTAACTAATGGACCGGTTCCTGATCAACAGCTAACCAATGAACAAGGAGCTAACCATGGTTCTTGGCTAGCAGCTAACCAATGGACATGGTTCCTTACCAGCAGCTTACTAATGGACATGGTTCCTGACCAGCAGCTAACCACCAAGGAACCTGGTTCCTGACCAGCAGCTAACCAATGGACATGGTTCCTGACCAGCAACTAGCTAATGGACATGGTTCCTGATCAGCAGCTAACCAATGGACATGGTTCCTGACCAAAAACTAAGTAATGGACATGGTTCCTGATCTGCAGCTAACCAATGGACATGGTTCCTGACCAGCAGCTAACTAATGTACATGGTTGCTGAACAGCAGCTAACCAATGGGCATGGTTCCTGATCAGTAGCTAACTAATGGACATGGTTCCTGACCAGCAGCTAACCAATGGACATGGTTATTGACCAACAGCTAACCAATGGACATGGTTCCTGACCAGCAGCTAACTAATGGACATGGTTCCTGCACAGCAGCCAACCAACGGGCATGGTTCCTGATCAGTAGCTAACTAATGGACATGGTTCCTGAGCAACAGCTAACTAATGGACATGGTTCCTGCACAGCAGCTAACCCACGGGCATGGTTCCTGATCAGTAGCTAACTAATGGACATGGTTCCTGACCAACAGCTAACCAATGGACATGGTTCCTGACCAGCAGCTAACTAATGGACATGGTTCCCGACAGCAGCTAACTAAAGGACATGGCTCCTGACCAGCAGCTAACCAATGTACATGGTTCCTGACAGCAGCTAACTAAAGGACATGGCTCCTGACCAACAGCTAACCAATGGCCATGGTTCCTGGCCAGCAGTTAACCAATGGATATGGCTCCTGGCCAGCAGCCAACCAATGGATATGGTTCCTGGCCAACAGCTAATGTAATGGACCTGGTTCCTGGTCAGCAGCTATTTAATGTACATGGTTCCTGATCAGCAGCTTACCAATGGAGCAGATTTCTGACCAGCAACTAACCTACGGACCTGGTTCCTGACAGCAGCTAATGGACATGGTTCCTGTCCAGCAGTTTATTAATGGTTACGGTTCCTGACAGCAGCTAATCAATGAACATGGTTCCTGACCAGCAGCTAGCCAATGCACATGTTTCCTGACCAGCAGCTAACCAATGCACATTGTTCCTGACCAGCAGCTAACCAATGGGCCTGGTTCCTGACCAGCAGCTAACCAATGAACAGGGTTCCTGGCCAGCAGCTAACCAATGGACATGTTTCCTGACCAGAAGCTAACTAATGAACCTGGTTCCTGACCAGGAGCTTACGAATGGACATGGTTCCTGACCAGGGGCTAACTAATGGGCATGGCTTCTGACCAGGAGCTAACTAACGGACATGGTTCCTGATCAGGAGCTTACTAATGGACATTGTTCCTGACCAGCAGCTAACAAATGGGCCTGGTTCCTGACCAGCAGCTAAGCAATGGGCCTGGTTCCTGACCAGCAGCTAACCAATGGGCCTGGTTCCTGACCAGAAGCTAACTAATGAACCTGGTTCTTGACCAGGAGCTAACTAATGGACATGGTTCCTGATCAGGAGCTTATGAATGGACAAGGTTCCTGACCAGGAGCTAACTAATGGGCATGGTTTCTGACCAGCAGCTAACTAATGGACATGGTTCCTGATCAGGAGCTTATGAATGGACAAGGTTCCTGACCAGGAGCTTACTAATGGCCAGTGTCCCTAACCAGGAGCTTACTAATGGCCAGTGTCCCTAACCAGGAGCTTACTAATGGCCATTGTTCCTCACCAGGAGCTTATTAGTGGACCTTGTTCCTGACCAGCTGCTATCATTAATGAACACAGCTTCTGATCAGCAGATGACCAATGGACATGGTTCCTGGCCAGCAAATTACCAATGGTGGTTCCTGACCAGCAGCTTGTTCTTTTTATTTCACAAAATTATATCTAAACTGAAGAGGTAAATTCCGTACACTGAAAATGGAAGTGCGTCGCCGATGCTCAGCTTTCAAAAGTTTCTTAGAACTGAATCAGCATTTACTCCTGCACTGAATGAATCATGTACCAGGACTTTTGAAAATGTGAATAAATTCTGTTTACCGGGTAAATGCCAATTAAATTAATTTATTGGATGCACCACTGTAAACTCATATTAAATTACACAGTGGCACCTTCTCATGTTACAGAGGTTTTGACGCATGCTAGACACTGTGAAGTATACTATGTTGGTCCTTTTGTACCTATCATCTTTAACAAAATGGGACAACATCTTAGAAAAAAAGTGATTTCATTTTGTTTGATTGGGGTTTAATAAGGTACTCAAGGGTATTGCACTTATTAGCAGCATTAAATGGTACCCTTCTCGCTCAGCCATAATTAAATATGATGAAAAACAAACAGGAAACCTCTTTAAACAATCCCCACAATTTTCGGAGTCTCCTCATTTTCGGAGTCTCCTCATACGAAACCTGTGAGTGGTACATTGAAGTAGTCGAGTGTTCTATTTCAAGCATCTCTTCATTACAACACACGGAGGACCAAGGTGCTAGATAACCACAATCTAAAGCCTGCGATTTTATTGATGCCTGCAAACTTGTAGGCAGGCATTCAATCAGATAGCGTGTTACATAAAGACTCAGCTGTTGAGAAAGGTTGAAGATTATCAATAACGAAAGCTGCCGTAATAAGCGCATACTCCATTGGTTGTAATTGTAAGAGGAGGAGGTCACCCAAACCATGGTGAATGTATTTGCCAGGGGGCATATCTGTAAATGCCATACTCAAGGTTATTTCACTCTTGTTACAACGCTTCAGCCCAAAGAGTGAAAGTGAAGGAAACCATACTCGACACCACTGGCAACAAAGACAAGACAGAACAATTACAGGATACACAGATATCACGAAGAAATCAGCTTCATATCGTCCCTTGGCTCAATAGTTTGATCACCATGTTAACAGGAAGTTGCCTCCTAACCCCCCACCAGAGAAAAATGAAAAAAATATTTAAAAAATCAACACACATTGTTATATTTGTGGGATGTGTAATTTATTATTAGTATAGAAACCGTAGAGCATCACAGCAATCTCTTAAGATTGAACCAAGGTACCAGTCACACCAAAAATTAGACAAGGTACCAGTCACAAAAAATATCCAGACAAGGTACCAGTCACGCAAAATATTCAGACAGGGTAACCGTCACAAAAAAATATCCAGTAAAAGTACCAGTCACAAAACATATTCAAACAATTATGTATGAGTCACACAAATATATTCAAAACAAATACGGCACTGGGACCATACAGAGCAGAACATCATGCTAAGTAATAATAACATTGTCATTTATATTAACAAATTTCTAGCATTGCCGTGACAGTTAATGGAATCGTTAACAACAAAAGCTCCATTATTTTTTTCTGCTGATAAAACTCAATACATTGTCTTTTTTTCACTTCAAGCAACTATCCGTATGTCTTTGATCAGCCTAACAATATTTATTTTTACACTAAATTCAATTTTGTACAGCCAGATGAAAATACAGGAATCTGCATTTGTTCCTAGAAGTATTTAAGCTGTTTTCATATCTAACTGGCTGACCCACAGACCTGCTTCCATGCAGAGTCTTAGTATAATATTTTGGGAGGTATAATGCCATATACAAAGGGAGTATTTCTACATTTACTATAAAGCTATAAGCTTACAGAAGACATAAAATACCCACAGCCTCTTTAACAAAATGTCCTACGGCTTTTAACATTTAGCCAGATATTTTAACCCCAATAGTTTAACCTGCAGAATTTTATCCTTCAATAGTTTTTTGTCATGAGATGAAAGTGGTGCCACATGCATTTTCATCCAGCTTTGTTTATAACAGTACAGAAGATAGAAACAAATTAGAGCTCTGATTATTTCGAATCCCAAACAACCTTTACAAGAATTATTTATCAACAAAGAGTGTATAGATTGATAGGTGTGTTACTACATGCTCAGAGCCAATACATATATTACTAACTACATGAAGGCTGACGACTGTGAAATGCTTTGCTAACAAAGAACATAAATCTTCATCCAGTGACTAACAAAGACAGTACCCATGTGTTCCTAACAAACTGCCCTAAGCCAGAGAGCAAACAAAGAAGGGAGACAACTATTATTAATCAAGAAATGCCATGTTTTGAAATAGTTGTTAAAAGAAATGATTGATATAAAAAACAGATAACAATATAACGATAGCCCTTGCCCAGCAACTTAATTTTCAACCAAGCGTTCACATCATCAATAATATCTTCAAGAGCAATATATTGATGATAAAACTAAGACTTATTTCATAATTTTAAACAGTGTAAAATGTAACAACATTGGAGAAAGCTGTGGAAATTGATTGTAAATTGGTTTATGAGAAAGATGGTGGACATGGCGTGACAATTATTGAATATGTACAAACTGACTACATTACAATGAATGAATGGGCAATAAGTTAAAGGTATTAAAGGTACAATGTGGTATAAATACGAATTGAAAACAATATGTGGTCAGTATATGATATGATATGGTACATGTATGAACTACTTGTAGTTAAATTCATGAATTAAAAAATTATCAACTTTTACAACATTACAGTATTGAAGTATAGTATAGTATAATATTGAACCAAGGTACCAGTCACACTAGTACCTTTAATTGTTTACAGTTGTAAAAATGTTGTTCCAGAAAAAACATTCACTGTGACATGTTGTCTGGGGGGATAACTTAATTGAACTATTTTAGGCATTGATTAAATGCACTGAAATTAAAACTTTTCTAAAATTATTATTTTTTTCTAAAATTTAAAAATCTTTCTATTCAAATTAAAAAGTAACCTACCAACTATAAATATTTACTAATACGGTTTAACAACAAAGCTAAAAACATATTTTCAATTTTTGTTTGCTAATTTCTATCAAAGCATGACACATTGAAAGATATTTTCCATACTTTATTTTCTATTTAAGAAAAAAATTGCAATAAAAGAACCTTCAAAAACAAGGAGGTAAAATGAAACATAAAATGAAAATTATGCATTTAAAGTGGACAAAATATATGACACATTGTGTCTTATTGTCTTTGTGTGAACCAAAAGGACGGAATAAAAGACAGTATAAACGTAAATAAAAATAATAAGCATTTAATTGATCTGTCACTACAAGGGTTAATTTGACTAACTGCTAATATTGTGTTCATCAAGTCTTCAATCATACAGACATAATATAAAACTAAAGCCAAGTTTGGTTTGTCAAAGTAAAATAAAAAAGTTAGCAAAGTCACAATAAATGGATGAATAAGTTAGATCCATCCCTTGGACCACAATGCATCAGTCACTAAATTCAACCCAGGCCTTTCATGTGGTCGATATACTGTTTTCATCCTATTTTTCTAACAATGTTTGACTTCAGTTTTATGATCTACCTTACCTCTTACACTCAGCACAGTTAAAAGGAACCAACCCAGACGTCACCGGTAACAATGACAAACAGGGCAATGGCATAACGCTACGATAAAACGAAGATCAACAGATTGTATACATGTAGCTAGATGATACTACCTTTGTCGAATGCAATATAAATGTTTATATCTGCTTGTGTATTTACTAAATTGATCCAAAAATCAGAAAATCTGTTTCCCAAATAATATCTGACATTCAACATAAAGATATGAATTTTAAGTGTTGAAATCATGTTTTTACAAAACCAGACTTAACATGCTATTCACAGTTCCAGCAATCTCATTTTTATAAACTTTATTTAGGCCTATCCTTTAAATCAATGTTTTTAATTGTATACCATATATATCTAACCCCTTTAATCATTATGAATTTTGTTTCAGAGTTACTTCCCCTTGTGTTTAACATTGACAACATCAATAAACAACAACAACATAATGTACAGGAATATGTATCTTTGGTTTGAAAACAATCTTAACGACAAATTACTTTTCATTTCGTTGCAATTCTTATCAGATATACGTTTATCTGATAATAACAATGTTAAACCCTTTAAATAATTCCTTGAAATGACTAAGTCCCAACTCAACTGTGGTGAATGCAACTAAGAAATTTTTACATTTAACATTAGATCTGTTCTTTTCAAGCAACATTTGTTAACAACACATTGTTGTAGGTTTTTAAGCCTTTTACAAGAGGGGGAGGGGGGGGGGGGGAAATGGGAGACTAAAAATATATAAACAAGATATTGTAGGCCGTCTTCGGACATCAAAATGGTCTTTCTTTCTGAGATACAATTACCTTCCTTGCCAACATTTCTCCTATAAATATCAGATAACATTTTACTGTTTGCAATAGATAAATATAAGTTTTGGTCATCTCATGGTGTTTTACTTTGACAATTAAAAATTTAACAACTTCAGCTTAAAAAAATTTATGACAGTCAAATTTTAGCACTATATCATTAAATTCCACTTGAATCTTATAGTTCCCATGGCAACTAGCTAGGTGTCATTAATGAACAAAAGCCATTTGTTTTTTCCAATTAAAATTAAACTTAAAAAGAAGTATTTCTAACACAGTTGCTTAATCATGGATAAAAGGATAAAAACAACAGCTATTGGCAGATTAATCTTTTAACGGGGGCTTAAGGTTAATCCTTCAACAATACAGATGTCTCTAGCTTATAACGTATATACTACTTTAGTAGGCCCTGGGAGAGCCAACTGAGGAGCTACAAAAACAAGACTCTCAGACACTGTAGTTCTTCCGAAATATTAATGTGAAATTTCAAATACTAGTTACCCCAGCATACATGGGACTCCAAAGATAAAACATTATAGACATTTTTAAGGACTAAAACATTATGTGGTCACGGCATGCCCAAATCTTCATTAATTATCAATTTTTACTATGATCACCTTTCACAGTTCATAGAGTTACATGTATATAAGCTGCCATTGATTTTTTCAACACTGGATAAAAGAATCGAAACTTAAACTGTTACACATAGGGGACATAGGGGACAAAACAGGCTGTACTCAAACTAATGCTGTTTTTTGTTTGTTTTTTTTAAATATATTTCAAATACTAAACAGTTGCCTAAATTCAACCACATGACTTGGGATTCTCCATTTAAAGCTACCAATACTAATTAAAACTTAGTTATATTACCGGTATACCTTATTGATTAACAGGAAGCATTGATATAGAAGGGAAATGTTAAGTAAAATATATTTGGGCACAGCAAATCTACAGCTGAATGTATTGCTGATTATTTACGTTTCTCAAATTTGACATAATTTGTAATCAGATTTTACCGGTTAAGTCAATATAAATACATGTATATACATTAACTATTGAGGTTGCTAATTCTCACTCCTTTAAAAATTTACGAAGAAAGTTTTAGATTGTTCAATTCATTAACACTTTTAGCCACAAAACAACTTCTGATAGGCCAATTCAGTAACAACTAAAGCCAACAAGCAATCTCCTAGTCAGTAGGTCTATAAACACTGAAAGCCACTTAAAGCCAAATTTTAATTCACTAATCTGCTTAAATTAAAAGCCACCAAGCAAACTTGTGATTGGTAAATCCATTAAGCACATTTCCGATTGGCCAATCCAATGACACCAACATCCACCAAGCAACCTCCTGATTGGTCACTCAATTAACATCTAAAGCCACTAAGCAAACTTCTGATTGGCCAATCCATTAACATCTACTTCCATTCAGCAAAATTCTGATTGGCTAAACCATGAACACATAAAACCATTGAACGAACTTCTGATTGGCCAATCCATAACACTTACATCCACAAAGCAAACTTCTGATTGGCCAATCCATTAACATCATAAGCCATCAAGCAAACTTCTGAGCAAATTTAACAATCATTATAAATCAGCTGCCTAATTTAAAGTATGCTTAGAAAAACAATTATCAAGAATTTTGCACACAGTATGTTAGCCTTCATTAAAACCACAGGATTGCTTTGAGCTAAAGATTTTCAATACAACATACCTGGAAATAAGCAACAACCATGTTCACAATAGAAGCATTAAGACAAAACCCCTATTATTTGAGCGTAAGTTTAAGCAACATTTAATGAAGTTTTGGGCGGGCGGTTTCAAGCTTTGGTTGAAAAACGTATCTGTATTTAACAGTATGAGAGAACACACAATCAAAAGTAAAGTCCATCTTTGAAAACAATTACATGTATTTGTTTGTTTGATTCGGGTTTTACCTTGTACTTAAGGGTATTTCACATCAATGACAATGGCCTGCCTAATTCTGACTGTTTTTTGCTTAAATAATAAAAAAATAATCTTCTACAAACCACCACCCCTGATTGCCAGAGCCAAATCATGTGACTCACTCATATATCTGATTGTCGAAAGACAGTTTCAAATCAAGGATCGGTACATCGAAGTATGATTGGTAGGTAGACATGCTGACCCCTAACAAAAACAAAAAAAAAGGTTCTTTGCCAACATGGCCGTTTGACAAATCAACATTTGGTTCTATTCAGTTATTCAGAAGATTTCCTTACAACAATGCTGCACTCCACAATACACACATAAGGCTTTTTTGTCTTTTATCACCATGGTCCGAGATCAGTAGTACATGTAAAATGTTCATGTGAAATTTTTATTTCTGAAACAGCACATCACATTCCAGCCATATTAAAACTTAAAGCTTTTTTTGTCCAATTTGTAAAACTTTAAATTACAATTGCAGACTTAAGGCCACGTCAACACATCAGCGTTCACAGCAATTCAAACATGTATTTCTACTCAAATCAAATCCCTCATTTCTAATATTAAAAGCTAAAATTATGCACTCTTAACAGTCTTCAAGTGTGACAGTGCTGGGAGCTCAAATGTTAATGAATTCTGTCAAATCTTATAACATAACTTGTTATAACATAAACCTGTTAAATTCACTTGTTATACAGTTTTATTCCTAAAATCTATAATCTGATTGGTCAGTTTGCTAATTTTCTTGTTACCCTTTTTTTTAATTCGCTAATTAAAATGTTGAATTTTAATTAGAATCTCTACTTATCATATGTTAGTCTGCTTGTTTTCTTGTTATCTTCGCTAAATTGGCTAGTTGAAATGTCAAAGCCCTAAAATCTACTCATCTGATTGGTAAGTTTGCTGGTGTTCTTGTTACCTATTTTAAATTCACTGGTTATAAAGTTTAATTCCTAAGATCTCTAATCTGATTGGTCAGTTTGCTCATTTTCTTGTTATTTCTTTTAAATTTACTATTTGTTAAAATGCTGAATTCCAAACATCTCTGCTTATCTGATTGGTTAGTTAGTTTGTTACCTCATACTATTCCAATTCACTCCAATGATTGTTTGTTTGTTTGATTGGTGTGGTACTCAAGGGTATTTCACTTATATGACGATGAATTGTCCACTTCACACTGTACACAGCCTTATTATGGTGGAAACATACCATACAAATTTACTATTTGTTAAAATGCTGAATTCCGAAAATCTCTGCTTATCTGATTGGTTAGTTAGTTTGTTACCTCATACTATTCCAATTCACTCCAATGATTGTTTGTTTGTT
>JARFOD010140212.1:0-13161 GCA_031763545.1 Mopalia muscosa
TTATGTTCGGTTCGCGAGAACCACTGTGGATCCTTACCTCTTGAAAGTCGAGCTGGTTTATGTTTACTGTTTGGTTCGTGAGAACCGCTGTGGGTCCTACTCTTGAAAGTCGAGCTGGTGTATATTTGCTGTTTGGTTGGTGAGAACCGCTGTGGGTCCTAAGCTATTGAAGGTATGTTTATTGTTGTATAAAAATGGTAATTTAAATTTAAGAAAAACGTCTTAAGTATGAGTAAAATTATCATCAAACTGTGTTATGTTTTGATTGTAGTAAATAAAAAACAAAGTAAATATGTTTGTGTGAAACCCATACCGTTAGTAAGGTCATGAGAGACTAATTGTAGACAACTTATCCAGTCAGATAAACACATCATTGCAAAGTTTTGGCGTCAGAAAGCCACTATGGTATACCTTAATTAGACATATCAGTTTGAACCTAGCCTAAACAGGTTAAAATAGGTAGTTATGAACAGGTCAATTGGTAAGTTAACGACATATCGTCGTTGAGACTGGGCAGCTAATACAGGCAATATAAAATACTCGTTTCCAGTTTGATACCGGTTGAATGAGATCAGATTTCTTTAACGGTTTACATAAAACGAAGTGCCTATATTGACGTAGAGGTTTGTATACCCAGCGCTCAAGAATCACTCGGATTTTTATACCTGTTATATTGACAGAACAGCCCAAATAGCGCTGGGTTTATGGGCGAGAGCGGTTGTTGACGTTTGATGGTTCCGAAAGCAATGAGCATTACTGAGACAATACTGCCAGTTTTATACCTACTTGTAGAAATCAAATAACAGATAATTGCGCTAGCAAAGTACCAAACAGGCAGTAAACACATCCTGTTAGCTTGACAGTATACAAAAAGCTCTACGTGACACTTACATAACAGATAAAAGATGTGTTATATATCATCACTTGTAAAAAGTGTTTGAAACAATATGTTGCTGAATCCAAAAATCGCTTTCAGATGAAAAGTAACAATCACCGGAATTCCATGAGCTTACAACTCCTATCTCAAATAGCTGAACATTTCTCTCGTCCTGGCCATTCGATTATAGCTTATTTTGAAATCAAGCCGATCGAAAAAACACCAATTCTTCCTTCGTAAGAAGAAATCAGACAAAACATTTTTACCGAGAGAAGCTTATTGGATTGAATCCATTCGTATCCACTGGGTTTCAATTGGGAACCAGGTAAAGACTCTGAAGACGATATAGGTGATCCAGATCCAGGTGGTCTAAATATCAATCGACTCGACAGTGATTATATTATACTCATTTTGATACAAACCATTCCCTTCACATGAGAAGTGGAAAAGAGCCAGTCATTTTCTTTGAAAAAACATTAAACGTGTATAATTTAATGATCACACTAACGGAAGTTACTTAAGATTAATGTCACTTTGTGCGTCACATTTTCCTGTATTGATCATTAAGTGTTTACAAAGTTGTGTATGTCCTTCAATATCCTGTAAACAATAAAATATGAATATCTGCCACTAATCACAACAGAACAGTTTTATAATAACCAGTTACACTGGGAATAAGTCACCACAGTGATAGACAAAAGACTTCTGAATTAAAAGTGTCAATAGACTAATAATGTAACGAACGATTTTCAGCTGTGAGTTCACGTCAGGTAGTCTGATGTGAGTCTTCCCGTTGCCGGGGAGGGAGAAATCATGGCAGCTTCCACAAAAGATATTTCCCAAACTGTGAAATTACAATATATTGTCTGCCGTTTTATTTAGGCTGAATTTAATAATGACATGAATCAGAGCTGAAAAATTAATGTCAACTTTTAACTACGCTTGAGACTTAGCCGCAAAATATACCCGATATACTTCATCTTCTTAATGAGATTCACATGAAGCGTCCGTTAAGGTTGAAAGAATCGTTCTCACATAATTTGGACATTCTCCGGTGTAAGATTTAAATCAGACCCTTTGTCAGAAAAGAGATATTTCAATCCCCTTACCTTTGATTGATGACAAGTATTATTAATTTATAGCTTTTTATAGCTTAGATGTAAATACAACCCATTACCTTGTTAATCACAGGAAATTAAATGATAAAGTAAGTGATTAGTTCTAAAAATGGAAAGATTGCAAGAACAAGTGATAGCAGATACAATCGTTACTAATAAAGTTTCATTTTATGTCAGAAATATTACACACATTCTTGAAATTGTCTTCAGTACTATTGGTTGCCACAATTGAATTTGATCTGTATAAAGTTTCAAAGATAACTTATTTCAGAGTTATTTCGCTCGTGGCTACCGTTCTGGGTTCACAAGTCTGACTGGTTTGCGTTCATTATTTAAGCCATTTGTGAATTCCTGACTGTGAGTTAAGTGTGGGATCATTGCGAAATAGACGACTTGGTGGCGAAGCAGCCTAAAAGTCATATGTTTCTGTCGGCTCACGATCTGCTGGTTTTGAGTCCGATTAATTCCATATGTATCACATGATATGTTTCTGTGAGCTCACGATCTGCTGATTTCAGTCCCATTAATTCCAAACGCATCTAATGGTATGTTTCTGTCGGCTCACGATCTGCTGGTTTTCAATCCAAATAAATTCCAAATATATCTCATGATATGTTTCTGTGAGCTCACGATCTGCTGGTTTCAGTCCGATTAATTCCAAATGTATCTTATGAGATGTTTTTGTCGGCTCACGATCTGCTGGTTTTGAATCCGAATAATTTCAAATGTTATTCATGAGATGTTTTTGTTGGCTCACGATCTGCTGGTTTTGAATCCGGTTGATTTCAAATGTATCTCATGAGATGTTTTGTCGAATCGCGATCTGCTGGTTTTGAATCAGATTAATTCCAACTATTTCAAATGGAAGATAGTTTTAAATGGTCTGATCTCAAATCTCTAGAGAAATGGTTTATGATGAATCACAAACGTAATCATTTAACAATCATGTTTTGGCTGCACATATAGCTGACTACGGATGTCTTTGTGCACCAAGTTTTTTAATCCAACAATGTAGGTTGTCAGTCACGTGAAGAATGACTGTTTTCTTTGATAGGGCTGGTACGTCGTCATCTGAAGGAAATAACTGAACGCTAGGTACTCAATAGCAATCGAGGAGAACAATGATAAATAGACTTCACATTACGCTTGACAGTAGCTGTTATCACATAAAGTAACAGATATCAACTACTCTCCTATCACATACAAATATTTGACAAACTAAAGTAGCCTAGTTTACTCTGACTAACACTTGAGATTCATATTAATAGCGTATAAAGAGAATACATTTATATGTGTTTGATTTTGTTTTTAATAAAAAAGACTTCACTATAATATAAAATAAATATGCGACTTAAAATTTAAAAGAATAAAAGGTTCTGTGGAGGAGTATTTATTGAAGTATAAACGGACGGATGGTACATTATACATAAGATGTGTTCGCGTATAAATCTCTACTATAAACAATAAGGTTAACAGAGACCAGTCCAGACAACCAATCCGAGTCGTAGAAACAAGGTTCAAAACTTTATTAACTGTTTTATGTATGGTATTCTCAAAGACTATTATATTGTTTTCATAATCTTGATTATTGAGTTTTAATCTACATTTAAATAATACATATATATAACTGTTATCAGTCTAGTTCACGTCCACAATCTTTTAAGAGTCGATTTATAGCAATATAAAAAAAACAGTAAGAAAAGGTTTATGATGGGTAAGATGACCAACACATTGTGTTACGTTCCTAATGTATGGTTAAATCAACATAAACCGTATGGGTGCAATGTTATATACTAATTAGTTTGCGTTCAAATCTATATCGTTAACAGTAGAGTTACCGGAGATTATTCTCAGACAACTAATCCTTTCAGATAAACACATGGTTGCCAGATTGTGACGTCAGAATGCCTGTATCGTTTACCTGTATTTTATGATCACATGGTGAAACGTATCGACTAAATTAGTTATCTCTGGACTGGCAAGTCAACATTCAAGATCAATAGGAATTGGTAACTTAACGACACGACGTTGAAGATACTGTTTGATGGCGATAAAGGGTCTTCATTAGAGGTAATATAACAAAAACCCATCTCCCATGTATATTTTGACGGAGCACGATCAAGATCAACTGGAAAAGCGTCATAAATGTTTCACCAAATGACGGAACTGTCAGAAGAAGATTCTACATGCGGCATTGAAGAATTGCACTAAATTTAATAACTGTTATATTGCGGGAACCTTTCCATTAACGCCAGATTTATAGATGAGAACGGCTGATCACGTTAGTTGGTTCCAAATACGTAGATATATAAATCTTCACCTTCAAATCAAAATAACACAGAAATGCGTGAACAAGGTATTGAAATGAGTGACAACATACCTCGTTAAGAAAGTTGATAAAAAGTCTGTACACATACACTTTACGTGTAAATATGCTTAAATAGCTTATTGGATCAGCACTCTTCAAACGTTGTGCCCAAAGGGTTTCAATGGGTACCACGTAAAGTCCATAAGAAATATAATTCCAAAACGACTAACCCAGCACCCAGTTTGTCTTTTTTTACTGGAGTATCAACACAAGGTTATGTCTAAAATGTCTACTCCTCTGTCACAGAAACCAATTATAGCATACAAGAGAAACCAAAATCCTAAAAACAAGAACTGTATGGTTAAGCCAAACTTTCCTCTGTATCAGACAGGTTATAACAGTCTCACTCATTAGTCAACGGGTCTACCTGTTAAATGCCAGATTGTAGGGTGATTTATTCTAACCTCTAACAAATTTTTTATTTGTATAATATTTATCAATAGTTTATACACCATGTAAACAGTCATAACCTTCGCTTCAGGACCTGTAGATTATCCATAACAACAAGACGTTAAGAGCTATTTAGAACGTAGTGTTGCTCTAGAAACCAAGTACAAAGAAAAAAAATCAGCGATTTTATGTATTTACAATTTTTATTGTAAAATGACAACATTAGCAGTAGGCTAATACACAGTAGAGGATTCAATTGCAGAAATACTTTAGGTAATACAAGACAAAATATATATAAAGCATTTATAAAGTAACTTACATGTAGCAAATTGATCAGTTTACTTATCTCTATATCTGTTGGTTTGGATGATTGGTAACTCTTTAGACGGAGTAGTGACTGGCTTGTTATTGAACAAAAACTGTACAATTGATCTCACTTTTATAGGGATATGCAGAAGTTTCTATAGCGACAGTGACTATAGCTTCTAGCAAATTCAGTATGTAAACAAAGTGATTGACCGGTATAACTGGGTCAACTGTACAACAATGAACACTTGTCAAAACTACTACATTGTTGCTGCTGTTTACATGCTACTAAATGAATCTATTTATAGAAATTGCAGCACTGAAAACACAGCTCGAAATAAACATGTACATAGAAACAGTAGCCTCTGGTAGTTTATCTAGAGCATTAGGTGATTTGTCAATTTTATTCGTCGGGAATTACTAGTATGAAATGACGGCGAAATGAACGTATTGTGTTCAGCTATGGCACATATTCTTACATAATTATTGTCTGTAACATCAAATCTTTACGGCATTTAGTACCAACTCAACAAACCTTCAACTGTTCAATTGACACATTTTTGACATTGTTTTTTAATAAGAAGATCCGTACAGGTTTTCTGCAGCATTTTTAGAACTCAGCATGTAGTATAATGTACGGTTAATTGGCTAGTTACATCAATATCTTCTTTCTGGATACACCTGTAAAGAATACAGATGGGCATTGAAGTCGAATCCAGACTAATCGCGTTTGTTAATAGAATAACAGACACTTTATAAATGAAGAATATAAAAATAAAATCACCTTCTTCCCAATTACTAAAGCTAGACAAAAACACTACACAAGTTTTCTTGACAACCTGATCGAAAATTATGGAATATTTATAAAGCTTAATATAATGTATGTACCCTCATCTCTTTACGGCGTGTAGTACCAACTCAACAAATTTGCTATCGGTTGTTAATTTGGACAACCTAACACTGTTAAATTGCCACATGTGCGCGATTTATTTTATAATAAGAAGAGAATCTAGAGCATTAAACAAACACAGTGTCTAATATAATGTACGATTAATTGACTTGTTACACGAATATACACGTGTAAAGAATACAGATGGTTGTTGATGTCGAATCCAGACTAATCGCGTTTGTTAATAGAATAACAGACCAGACACCTCATACATGAACAATACAAGAATACAAGCGCATTCTTTCTATTTACTAAAGGTAGACAATAACACTACACAAGTTTTATTGACAACTTAATATAAAATTTAAAAAATGTATTATTTATAACGATTAATGTAATGTTTGTACCATCACCTCTTTACGGCGTGTAGTACCAACTCAACAATTTTGCAATAGGTTGTTTATTTGGACAACCTACAACTGTAAAATTGCCACGATTCATTCTTTAATTCTCTAGTCTTCTAGAGCATTATACGAACACAGTGTCTAATATAATGTACGGTTAATTGGCTACTTACATGAATATCTTCTTTCTAGGTACACATGTAAAGAATACAACTGAGTATTGTTGTCAAATCCAGACTGATTAAGTAGGTTTAAAAAATAAAATTGTGGATATTTATAAAGACCTTTAGGAGATATGCTGCTCATAAATACTGCATGGAAACGGTTATAAACAAAGCTGAAAACACCCAATAAACATGAATGTATTGCCTCGAGCTATGACACGTTGTTAAATTACAGTTTAATTATGTATGAATTTTTCCAAGATATTCATAGTAATGTATCGTGAGAGCAACATATGGAGTTTTATAGCAATATTGTTGGACAATAAAGAAAGTGTTAAAATGTTGAGGGCGACACTCCGACATCGTACATTACAAACAGCTCTGTGGAATCAATGAATCAAAGTCCTAAAATAGATATTGTATAATTTGTTGGGTGTGAAAGAGTCCGATCTCCATGTACACATACTCATCTGTTTCTAGAGATCTGATCTCGATCACTGCGTAGATTGACAAATAGCCCGGAATTGAGAAGATTATCACCGCAACGTTAGGAGTGGCCATGGTATCAGGGTTCTGGGAGGTTGATGGTAGATATGCATGATCTGTTAACGAGAGTTAAACACCTACAGTTAACCAGTATTGAACAGTCACTCTTCACTTGTTTACCTGATTTGGAATTTCACAACATGACGATAACGAAAAACATTGATTGGTTGTTTGACTGATTTATGTGATTGATTGATGGATTAATCGATTAATTGATTGGTTCATTGATTATTTAATTGATTGATTGAAGCGTTTGTAAAACACAGTGTCCATCTATTTACACCAGCACGACAGTGTTAACAAAATAATGTATATCATTCAATACCCAGTATGGCTGGCACTGGGATTTATTTTAAATAGTTACCATTCAACAATAAATTAATCCAATCTATTCACACCAAAGAGAACAAAATTTGCTTTACACCGAGAGCATGTCATCATAGTGACAAAGCACAGATGCTTGAATCCAAAACGTCAATAAAATAATCATGTAACCACAGATAAGAATTATATTTGTGATATTTATTAAGTAACTGGATAGCCGTCCATGTACAAATGTCATTTGTGGGACGGCAATATATGCTTACACTCAATAATGATTCTATGAACATGAAGAATTGGGTTGAAACGAAATCTTCTTCCATACAAAGTCACTCTTATGCCATTTGAACTGTCATTGCAGGTATGGCTTGGATTTCATGATTTTAAATGCAATGTAGAATTATACAATATAATTTAAATCAGACCTTTAACGATTCTTGAAGATTTCCAGAGATCGGTTTTAAGTATAGGGATAATGAGAGCCGGAGTTGCAAATTCCGAAATGTTGTTAAAGTCGGGATATTACTCGTATGGTGACAGATTATCGTAACGTAAAGACAATTTCGGCCATTTTAAAACGATACCACGGAGGGTATTGGCTATAAGTAATATACATGAAGTAATCTAACAGTCTTGTTTACATAAATTCAAATTATCGTTTCAAAAATAGAAACAAAATCAATATATACTGATCTTTATGTTTACGTCTGTTAATTAAGTAGCTGAATAGCTGGCCTGATATATATAAGAACATTTAACATGCTACCTTTGCCAAGACGTCTAAACACTAGACTTCAACGTCTGGTGATTTTAGAGAACTTTCCTGAGAACACGTCGGGTAGTCTGATGGAAGCCTTCCGGTTGCCGGGCGAGGGAGGAATCATTGCAGATTCCAAAAAAGGTATTTCCCAAACAGTGAAATTACGATTTTTGTCTGCCGTTTATTTAGGCTAAATTAAATAATGCCGTGAATCAGAGCTGAGAAATTAATGTCAATTTTTAACTCGGCTTCGGGCAAAGCTGCAACATATACATGATATACTTCGTCTCTTAATTAGATTCACATGAAGTGTCTGTTAAAGATGAATCGTTTTCACATAATTCGGACATTATATGGTGTACGTTCCACCCTTTGTCAGAAAAGAGATATTTCAATCTCCTTATCATGTTTGATAAGGATTATTAATTTATAGCTTTTTATGGCTTAGATGTAAATACAAACCATTACCTTGTCAATCACAAATGATTTCAAGTAATTGATTACAACAAGATCACGTGATAGCAGCTTGATTAAATTGTTACTAATAAAGTTTCATGCAATGTCAGAAATATTAAAGCTTGGTAATGCAAGCATGTTGTACTTGTCGAGTAATTCTCAGTGCCCTAATGTGAGTACGCCTACTGCGCCATCTCAAGCTTTAATGCAATGTACTCCCACCTGACAAGTTTCTGGGCTGGCCTTATTGCGCTCCAGTTCTTTGGTGGACATTTCTGCATCTCTTGTCCTATTTTTATGGTTGTGGATTCGTCGTCTCTCCATTCTCTTCTGGCTGGCGACAGCAAAGGCATGTATCCAAATCGTAAAATATTCTTAACCTTGGCATGTATGGGAAGGACGACCCCTATGGGCTGTGGCGAAAGAGGTGTCCTTGAAGTCAGATCTAAAGGTACGGTTGGAAAAGTTGACGAGGCAGGCTACATCAGAGCTAAGGGACTTGCACATAAAGTGGCAGGATATGAGCTGGGCGACTCTGTTATCGGGGATAACAGTTGACAATTCGAAAACTTGATGGGCTGCTGACAAATTGCAGGACTGATCTTGGCTGTTGTGTTGGGGTTGCATATAGTTTCACCCACTACAGCAGGCCCTGCTAGAAAAGAGCTGCACGTTCAAGGCTGACTTTCTCCACGACTGTCCTTTTGTCTGAATTTCAGTATGGTTGTCTTGGGGATATCAACTTCTGCCGGGTCATCTAATGTCATAATTGGTGCTGTCGGTTCCCTGCTTATTTCTGGCACCTACTTTGTCATATTCACAATCACCTTTTCATTAATGCCAAGTGTTGATGATGCAAGTCTTCAAACCCTCTCACAGTAACCTCAGAGTCTCCTGAGGATGGCCTGTCATTTCCTTCCGGGGCAATATTAGAAAGTCTCCCTGACAACGACTGCAAAACCTTAGCATTACCATATACTGATTTAGAAAGCTGGCACCTGCACATGATAATCTTCCCACTAAATGAAGACGGGCCATGCTGTTGGGACGGTTTCAAGCTGTATACTTATTATTGACAATGACTCGCCAACCTGGGGATTCATTGGATCATATTCCGGATGTTCCTGTCTGGGTCGTTTTTGTGGCACTGGAGCTGATTCCAACGTAACATCATCCATGGTGGATGAACATAAAGGTGTTTTTCTACTATGAGTCTCCCAGTCAATTTTCCACATTTGTGATGATCTGGAAGTCAACCCCAACTTAAGGAATGCCCTCATAGTTTCCTTTGCTTTAACTGGTTCTTCAGACTGCCATGCAGGCACAGAAACAACTCTAGCGTAATCTTTAGGTGATGTTGCAAACCAAAACCCATTTCCTTCTGAGAAATAACGGGGAGGAAGTTTCTCTCGTCTGTGGTGACCTTCCGCGTGCACCCGGAGGTTCACCATTCTTCTGTACGGCTTCAGTGCGGAACAGAATGGATATAGCACTTCAAGGCACCTATGCTGAGCCAAATAACGTTTTAGTTCTTTACCCCTCATGTAGGTCTTTGGGCACAACCAAAAAACATTTTCAGCCATCCTGTTCCAACAGAAAAAGAGAATTAATACTCTTAATTGGTACTCTTGAATACTTCACATCCATAATTTCAGCATTAAAATAGCAATGAATACAAATTCCATTCCACTGGGCAATTACATTCTAAAAAGTATGTATATAAAACACTGCTCCTATCGAAAGGAACTAAACTCCATCCGGCAATACATCACACCGCTGCTCAAGGTGGCATTGTCACAGCACTGTGACCACGGTGGGTGATCAGTCCTAAGTTTTTGGCCTTGAATAAGACAATGCCCACCGTATTGCAACTTCTCTGGTGGATCTAATGCAATCCTGTTGTATCCTGATAAAACAACAAACAATTTGCCGCATTGAATTCACATTTGCATTCTCACTTGTTCACTTGTCACCATATCTGGGATGTGTCTTATGTGTATTAGATAATTTAGTTTGACTTCTTGTACCATGTTGAGTGGTATTTTACTTTATATCGAGTAAGCCTATTTATGTGATAAACCTTTGGCTGCTGTCTTGCTGATTTTCTTATCCTATGTGTTAAATCATCAAGTCTCCGCACCACAATATATGGACCTTTTCAGATGGACGTTAACTTATGACATACACCAGGCTTCTTCACGGGATTATATAACCACACTGGCTGTCCCTCGCTAATGCTTCGTTTCTTTGCTTTCAGATCATAATATCTCTTTTGGTAATCAGCTTTAACTTTCAAAAATATCCTAGCATCTTCATGTGCCTTTACCAAATTGACGTTTCCGGATGTATTCATCACTGTTTATGTTCTCCTCCACCTCGTTTGGGTGGCGATAAGTCATGGGTTCCATTGTCAAAGTTACTTTTCTTCCAAAAACCATCATATTTGGTGTTGTTGTTTTTTTTGTGGTGGAATGTCTCGATGATCTATACGCCATGGCTAACTGTGGAAGGTAATCATCCCATTTGTTTTGTTTCTTTTCACAGAATATGGTCAACACTAAGGGTACTAAGGGTTATATGAAACCTTTCTTCATTACCATTGGCCTGTGGGTGCATACTGGTGGTTCTTGTTTTATTGATGTGAGGCAAATCACAAACTGCAGCAAAAACTTTAGACTAAAAATTAGTATCTTGATCTGTGTGGATTTGCAGAGGTGTGCCAAACCTGCGAATAAAGTGATTAACTAACAACTCTGCTACAGTGGTTGCTTTCTGATCTGGTATTGCTACAGCTTCTGTCCATTTGGTAAAACAGTCTGGTATGACCATAATATAACGATTGCCTTTACTTGTGAGTGGAAGAGGACCTAATATGTCCATAGCTACTCTTTCCCTAGGCTCCCCTGCTAAGTATTGCTGGAATGGCGCATGCCCCCTACTCTTTGTGAGTTTTCTAGCTGTGCATTTATCACAACTTAAACAATACTCTGCCACATCTTTTGACTGATGGTGATAAATGCGAAATGCTACTCCACTCCGGCTGCTGTCCATCATCAGTTAAAACGGCCAAAATAGGTCTGGTCACTTTGTCTTGCATTTGAACATTTGACACTTTCTCTTGGGACCATCTTTCTAACACCACATGTTTTCATCTTGCTATATCTTGCAAGAATGACAAGGATGTCTGGAAAGGGCATCAACATTTTCATGACATTTTCCTGCTCCTTGTATGACTTCCAAGTTATAATTGCCTAATTCTTGCAACCACCTTGCAGTCTGACCAGTTGCATTTTTCAAACTGGGCATCCAAGACACTGTAGCAGTGTCTGTCTGTTCGGAGTAACACTTGTTGGCCATACAGGTATGGGTGAAAATGTTTTGTAACGGTGACCACAACAAGAAGTTCTTTTCTTGTGGTACAGTATGCCTGTTCCTGTTTGTTTAAAGCTTTGCTCATGTAGGCATTCACATGTTCTTGTACTTGAGATAGGACTGCACCTACAGCATTATTGCTAGCATCTGTGTCTAAGATAAAAGGTAAGTTCGGAATTGGATAAGATAGAACAATAGTCGTTGTCAAAAACCTTTTGAGTTTGTCAAAAGCTTCTTGGCAATCGACGTCCCAACAAAAATGGGCAGCTTTACCGGTCAGTTTGTAAAGGGATCGGGCTATGTTTGCGAAGCCCACGACAAACCGTCTGTAGTATGAACACAATTCAAGAAAGCTTCTAAAATCCTTAGCCTTTCTTGGGGTTGGTCAGCTCTCCACAGCTGATGTTTTCTCAGGATCTGTACGAATCCCGTTAGCCGAGACTATGTGACCTAGAAATTTGACTTCTCTTTGAAAGAAAATACACTTTGATGGTTTTAACTTTAAACTAGCATCCAAGAGCCTTTGGAACACATGCGTTAGTCGATCAATGCACTGCTGAAATGATTTGCCTGGGACGATAATATCACCCATGTATAATAAACACTCCTCCCACTACAGCCCCCGAAGAACATCCTCCATTAATCTCTGAAATGTAGACGGTGCATTGATCAACCCAAAAGGCAAGACTGTAAATTGGTACAGGCCTTGTTGTGTTGTAAAAGCTGTCTTTTTTCTGTCTCTATTGTCAACTGCTATTTGCCAAAAGAGTTCAAATCCATACTATTAAACCAAGTAGAACCACTCAACGAATCTAGGCATTCATCCACCCTTGGAATTGGGTATGCACCAGGTATAGTCACATCATTGAGGCGTCTATAGTCAACACAGAACCGTGTAGTTCCGTCTATCTTCGTTACCAAGACAACGGGTGAAGCCCATTGGCTTGTTGAAGGTTCAATTACATTTTTGGCTTTCATCTTTTGTAGTTCTTCTTTAACTATCTCCCGTTTACCAAATGGCATCCTTCGTAATGGTTGTCTTATTGGAGCGGCATTGCCTGTATTTATTCTATGCTCAATTCGTTTTGTGCGACCCAAATCTTTGGATGACTTTGAAAATGCTTTATGCTGGTTTATAAGGAACTCTTGTCCTAGAATCGCTTCTGTTGTGATATAACAAATAACCATAA
>JARFOD010140223.1:0-13161 GCA_031763545.1 Mopalia muscosa
CTGCGAACACCAGGGCAACAGAAAGCAACCTCTTTTCTTGCCTCTTACGATTGACTGAGGAAGCCGAGGGAGTATTCGGCAGGGCCATGGCCCAACCGCTCCCTCACGGGGCTCTGGTTGTTGGTTCAGAGATTAGCAGGTTACACTTTAAACTACCATAGAAGGCTCATTAATTAGAATGACCGTTAGCTTTAAATATTGTGATTATGGTCACTTTTGTGAAAAGTGCTGCATATTTCACAAAATTACAGTTCACAAAATTACAGTTCCGAAAATTAAAAACCAAATGGCATGAATTTTCTTCCTTTGAAGTAGTCTAAATTTGACAGTCCGTGCCGACTTTTTAAAAAACTTTTAGATATATAAGCTTATACCTGTTCCCCTTGATCGCCAGTTACAAACAAAAATGGCTGTTGCAAATGAAGTTAAGGCAATTCCAAAGTGAAGTTTAGATGCTTCGAACAACTAATTTAAAAAACCCTGACAGGGTGAATGGGGGGTAAGTGTAAATTTCCGAAGGGTTTTGTCTGTTATGTGGTCATTGAACTACTTTGAGATGATCCTCTGTACAGATGAGCCGGCAGCAGGGAAAATGTGATGCAGCTGGCTAGCTGCATCCAGCTATGCCTTCCTAACTGCATCTAAATGCGAATTTGTATCCAATAACCACTATACACCTCCAGTATTTAGAGATACAAGGTATAGTTCTATGAAAACTACAGAAATAAGACCTGCCTCTGAATAGAAGAAACTATTGAACCAGTATGGCCTCTAACCGCCGAAAAACACTCTGTCCTGTTCATTGAATATTCATTGGTGTGTTCAATACACCAAATATGTACTCTCATGGTCATATTTTCGATCTAAAAAAAATTCATTCGTGAAAGTAAAGTGATTAAGCTTATATCATTGAACTGATGAAGTAACAGTGTTAGAAGGTGCTTTTGTAGCGTTTGGGGGTCTATTGGGGTGATTTTATGGTCTATTGGGGTCTATTGGGGTATATTGGGATCTATTGGGGTAATTCGTTGGACCGCAGCGACACCATCTGGAGTCTCCAAAATACCCATTCTCTGTGGATTGCACTGTTCCACCAGTCGCACGTTTAGGTTATAATAATGATTATTTTTCTCATTTTCTCGGCCAGCTTTTTTTTTTTAAAGTCGTGAAAGTGAGAATTCATCGACCAACCGATTTTATATCCAAATAACGTTACATGTTTATCGAAATCAGCAAGACATGATTTCATTCTGGTAAATATATTTTTGAAGCAAAATACGTTTCAGAATGTTAAAATATGGATAAAAATTTATCTATAAACATATCACTGGGAGTATTTATTGAAACAATCTATGTATCAGATTCGAATATTTCTTTAACAGGGCAGGGTCATTAAAAGGTGTTCCCTATGCATGCCTTAGTTCTGGGTATGGGTCAATGCTAAACTTACCCTACAACTAACACTTAGCATAACCCTAGACATTAATCTTAAACTGACTATTTATCTTACATGATGAATGCGCCCTTTTAAGCTAAGCTTTCAGAACACGCGCTGTTTTTCCGTTTAAAAAAAAGTGTAAACGGTGAATAAAAACTAAAGTGCCATGAAATTAATGGTTTGCCATCCAGCTGCATCTTTGAGTTGTAAGCAAAATAAAGCATCGCTTGGTTTTACAGAAAATAATATAACTTGTGGAATGTTGAATTGCTATTGTCTATGGCTATGATACTGTAGATGAACGTATCCAGTTGAGCAGCTTCCAATGGCGATTTCTGTTATGTACTCAATTAGAGAACAATCTTTTTCTGGCAAAGATCTTAAATGACCTGATAGATTGGATGCTACATGAGATTGACTGGAGATGAAATATATCATTATGTTGTTAAGTCTTTAGATATTGGAAATAGCCAGAAATACAAGTCTTCAGAAATACTCAATCCAGCTGATCTTTCACGCGGTCCAAAGCTGAGGCCATATGAGTGATCATGGAAACCTTTAGCAGACATATTTGGATAACTTCGATAATAAAGTTCCATACAATTCTTGACACTCATAAAGCAGCTCACAAAATTTGTTTCGATACGAACTAATACTGGAGTCTCTACCACCGTACGAACCTGACTTATTTTTATTCAACCTGAACATATCTTAAAATCAAATAGGACATTCACTTTAGTCGTTACAGACTTATTAAATTTCAGTAATTCATCAATTAGGCCAAGGGAGTATGGAATACGTTTTTGATATGGCCGTCCTCTAGCTAAGGGCCATTTGTTTGGAGAGTAGCAATACTGTCTTTACAAGGCACTGACAGAAAATAAACTTTCCAATAGTATGGAAAATCTCCTCATCTTAGTTGTGCTATTGTCATTTATGTTGTAATACACTGTCCTCATTTAAGTGAAATGCCTTTATGCTTTTTTATATCTCTTGGATAAAAAGCAAGGTATTCAAATTATATGTTGGTTAAAGAAATCATCCTAATTACAAACAGTTTAAATTTGAGCCTATAATTGAGCTTCCGAATTTCTGGCAATTCAGTTTTAAACAGACCCTACATTTTCCATAGCGCATTTCTGGAAAACTATTACTGTAAGAGCCTTCAAATTTGTACCATTGTAAAGAGAACCATGTAATGTAGTCAACAGGGCCTCATTTTTTTCTACATTCTTCCTGGATTACTTTTAATGTTTTCTAAAAGTGTTATTTTACATTTTCATAAGAGTTTCCAAGTTGGGATAGACAAAAAAATCCAATAATCAAAATTGTTAAATCATGAAGCACCGTTTACTAGTTCAAGGACTATTCTATGATGTCAACTAATCTATTCAGTCTATCTTTATTGCACTTCGAGAAAAAACATTGAAATGCTGTTTATTTTATCCTGTTGCCATGTACTCAATTTGCAATATTTTTTGAAAATATAATTTTATCTTCACTACATTCACAAATATGTTTCTTATGAGAATTCAAGCTTTCTCCAAAGACATACATGTATACCGTTAAAACTCTTTCTTTTTAATAACATTAGATGAAATCAATTGATACTTTGGCAAGATTGTATTTATACCAAAGACGTAATTGTTAAGAATCATTAAAAGCGATTGTTATCATAAGCTTCTTTGTTCCTAGCAGGTCGCTGTTGATATTGATATTTGAATAGTATATGTATCGTTCATAAAGACCTCTTCAAACTGTGTATATGCCAAGGGATCTCCAGTGATTGATTGGTTATCTACCAACTTGCCTTTTGCTGAACTCAGGCCTCATATTAATTGACTTATTTGATTTTTCCTTCATGTTTTATACATTCAATTAGTCATCCATTAACTCATAACAGTTTATTGACCCTCTGTCGGCGGTGGAAACCAACTTGTATGAATTATTAACAGACATTAGCTTCCTGATTTTTAGAGAATGGATTTAGAATCCTGAATGTCTGCCTTTGATTCTTGCCAAAAAAATACTTCCAATGAATAACGGGAAAGAAAAACGGTATTTTAAAGAAACATCATGTAATGGATTTCAGCAAAAAAAAATCTTCTAATGGTTGAGCGTGGGACGTTATTTTATCCGATTCCCTAATATTGTCTGTATTGTATTGTATTGTATACATGTATTGTAGGACATTGTTCAGCCTAGGTTCCATACCGTTGCATATATCAAAACCCTCTGTCATTATACGCTAAATCTCTTGTTGTTTTCATCAGTTTAACACATTTGTCAGATATACTCAGCTAATCCGTACATACATGTATTTTAAGAAAACGACAATAACTGTTAAATGATCAAAAAGAACATCGATCAAGCAATTCCACCTCAGCTGCTCGTTATCACAATATAAAGATGACAAATCCGCCAAATGCATGCTTTTATTTATAAAACTACATTTTGTTTGTGTTCTTTGAACCGTTTTATGAATATTTAAGTACATTTTACAACTATAATGCACTGAATCCTAACCAGCAACCATGTATCAATGCACATATTCAATTTACAAGTTGTTTTAGTTTTGGGGTTGATGTAGTATAAGACAAACTAACAAGTTGTTCTAGTCTTGGGATTGATGTAGTATAACAAAAATTAACAAATTGTTCTAGTCTTGGGATTGATGCAGTATGACACAAATTAACAAATTGCTCTAGTCTTGGGATTGGTTTAGTGTACCACAAATTAGCAAGTTGCTCTAGTCTTTTGATTGATGTAGTATAACACAAATTAGCAAGTCGCTCTAGTCTTGGGATTGATGTAGTGTGCCACAAATTAACGAGTTGCTCTAGTCTTGGGATTGGTGTAGTATAACATAAATGAACAAGTTGATCTAGTCTTGGGATTGATGTAGTATAACACAAGTTAACAAGTTGCTCTAGTCTTGGGATTGATATAGTGTACCACAAATTAACGAGTTGCTCTAGTCTTGGGATTGATGTAGTATAACATAAATTAACGACTTGCCCGAGTCTTGGGATTGATGTAGTATAACACAAATTAACGAGTTGCTCTAGTCTTGGGATTGATGTAGTATACCACAAATTAACGAGTTGCTCTAGTCTTGGGATTGATGTAATATAACCCAAATTATCAAGTTGCTCTAGTCTTGGGATTGATGTAGTATAGCACAAATTAACAAGTTGCTCTAGTCTTGGAATGGATGTAGTATAACACAAATAAACAAGTTGCTCTAGTCTTGGGATTATATCTAAAAGTTGAAAATCCATATCAGTCGTCATGTCTTTCTAATTTACCAGCTTCTAAATGTCATTCAAACAAGAAAAATATTAATAACTACGGTACTTTTGTGGTTAGTTGCTTAGTGTTTCTTTAATTATACTCTCAAGCGATTTTTATAAGTACGATAATTTCTTATTTGTGTACATTCACAGCGAGATAGGGGATTTTGTCTTCAGTTACACCCGTCAATAAAGTTCTTAAGTACGAGCCTCTCCTTGCTTGCATTTGTCACCGAGATACCTGAATTTATCAGTAAAGTTCGTCAGTACGAGAATTTATTTGGTTGTATCCACCAGCGAGTTTCCGGAGTGTCATCAATTACACTAATCAGTTATAATAGTAATAATAAAAACTGTATTTAGTCTGGGAAGCACAATTAGCCAAAAGGGCAAGTCTCCCTTGTGGCCCAGGAGTATATATACAGATATGTACAAAATACATACAGAGAGTTTCGTAAGATCAAGAGTGTATTTAGTTAGATACAAAGAAACGATTTAAATAAATCTTAACCGATTCACGTAACGGATGAGGTTCACAAAAATGAAAGCATCTTTAATTACATTCACCTGCGATATAGCGGAGTTTGTCTTCAATCACACAGTTTTTTGGCACTCTGTAAGCGGTGGGAAACAAACTTGCATGAATTATTAACAGACATTTATTTACTGATTTTCAGACAAAAGATTTAGAATCTTGAATGTATTCTTTATTTCGAGAAAAAAATAAAATAATTCCAATGAATAACGAGAAAGAAAAACGGTATCTTAAACAAACACCATGTAATGGATTTCAGCAAAAAAAAAATATATTCTGGTTGAGCGAGGGACGTAATTTTACTCGTTTCCCAAATATTGTCTGTATTGCATGACATTTTCCGGGCCATGTCCAGCGTACGTTCTATACCCTTGTATATCAACACCTTCTGTTTGGTGTAGGCATAATCTCTTGTTTGTGTTTATCAGATACACTCAGCTAATCTTAGCATAGTTTTAATAAAATGGCAATGACTGTCAACTAATAATGACAAGGAACATAGATCAAATGAGTAATTGTCAACAATAATATGCATTTTTCAAGGTTTATTTCTCGAAGTACTAAAACGATAAGATCCAATAATTTAGTTCACCTAGAGGAATAGTCCTTGAACTAGTAAACCGGGCCTCATTTTTAACAAAAATGTTGATGAGAACAATCACAGTGTATTTTGTTTGCCTATCTCACCTTAACAGTCATATTAAAATGTTAAATATAACTCTCAGAAAACATTCAGAAAAAATAAGGACAAACTTCTAAAAATGAAGCACCGCTTACTAGATCGCATTGATACACAGTTGAAGTTTCTAACATGAATAGTTTGCTAGTATATGCCTTGGAAAATGTAAAGACAAAATAAAAACATATGGGATACATGAATCCCCTGTAAAATTGATTGATTCCTGTAAAATCTCTTTCTTGTTAATAATACTAAATAAAATCAGTTGATACATTTACTTTGACAAGATTGTATTTATACCAAAGACATAATTGTTAAGAATCATAAAGAGTGATGGGTAGCATAAGATTCTTTGTTCCTAGCAGGTCGCCTTTGATATTGCTATGTGAATAGTAGAACAACGGTATCGTTCATAAATACCTCTTTAAACTGTGTATATGCCAAAGGATCTCCACTGATCGACTGATTATCTACCAGCTTTTTAATAACATTAGATGGAATCAGTTAATACTTTGGCAAGATTGTATTTATACCAAAGAGACGTAATTGTTAACAATCATCAAAAGCGATTTTTATCATAAGCTTCTTTGTTACTAGCAGGTCACTGTTGATATTGATATTTAAATAATACAATAACGGTATGGTTCATGAAGAACTCTTTAAACTGTGTATATGCCAAAGAAGATCAACTTGTCGACTGATTATCTACCGGCTTGAAATTTACTGAACTCAGGTCTCTTAGTTAATGACTGTTATTTAATTTGTCCTTCATATATTATACATTCAATTAGTCATTCATTAACTCATAACAGTTTATTGGCCCTCTGTTGGCGGTGGAAAACGAACTTGTATGTATTATTAACAGACATTATTTTCCTAATTTTTAGACAATGGATTTAGAATCTTGAATGTATTCCTTTGAATCTTACCAAAAAATATCTCCAATGAATAACGAGAAAGAAAAACGGTGTCTTAAACAAACATCATGTAATGCATTTCAGCAAAAAAAAAACTTCCTATGTTTGAGCGTTGGAGGTGATTGTATCCGATTCCCTTATATTTTCTGTATTGTAGGACATTGGCCAGGCATTGTTTTGCGCATGTTTAATACCTTTGTATATACTAAAACCTTATATCGGTATACGCACAATCTCTTGTTTTGTTCATTAGTTTACCACATTTGTCGGATATATAATCGTACATAGTTTTAATAGTCAACAAATGATCACAAAGAACATCGAGCAAGCAATTCCACATCAACTTCTCATTATCACCATGTAAAGATGACAAATACGTCCCCTTCCACTCCGCATCTCTGCATTCTGTCCGAGTTTTTAAATGTTAAGTGTATGGCTCACAGATTCCCACATTCTCTGAAACTGTCAATGGTCCAAGTTAACAATCCACTACAATAACGCTTTTTATTAACTGTAACATGCTTAGGTGGTTTTGCATTAAACGTTTATGCAACAATAACGCTTTCAAGTGTTGCCAGATAGTTGTAAAACAAAGGACGGATGGTTTTAATGCTCTGATAGATTTTACGTCTCAACCATTTCAGATTAAGAATAATTCTGGTGGATTTTTGGCCATCACACTGGTTTAGTATCAGGGGCTCAGGGTATAGTGTATTCAGATGATTAAACTGTGATTCGAGCATCATAGTGACTACAGTTTTCCATCATATACTTTTTCATCAGTTTTACATCATATTCCATACGAGTACTACAGTGGCCATCTGACGTTTTGTTAAATTCTATAACATCTATGAAATACGTATATAGTAAAGAGTAGTACTGCTCTTTCCTGTAAAACCGACATCGAAACACAGAGAATAATTAATGTCAAGATATTGAAAAAAGTGCGAATTAAGTCATAACGATAGTCTCATGGAAGCATTCGGCTGTATGATTAAACGGGTAACGAAACCTTTTATCGTTGCCCATAAGAAGGGATAAGTTATATTTTCAAAATATATTTATTAGTAATTGTTTTTCCATTTGAAACCAATATCTCTGGTCTTCCTACAAATCGCATGTTTTCAGCCACCCTCTATTGGCTTTTTCGTTTCGTTAAATTAGTGGTTCTTAACGTGTTTGGTCGATTTTCAGAACACCCATTGTATTTAGTTTCTTATGCAGAAGTATATAAATCTGTGCAATATATTTGTATATATTTTTGGAAAGCTTTGATGTTGTGAAGATCTAAACAGTATTTATAAAAACAAATTGCAAAATGAGAAATTGTCAACAATAGACTGCATTTTTCATGGTTTATTTGTGGAAGTACAAACACGATAACATTCAATAATTTAGTTCACCTAGATGAACTGCCCTTGAACTAGTAAACCGTGCCTCGTTTTTAACAAAACTTTTGATGAGAACAATCACAGTGTATTTTGTTTGCCTATCTCACCTTAGAAAGTCTTATAAAAATGTAAAATGTAACTCTCAGAAAACATTAAGAAAAATTAAGGACGAACTTCTAAAAATGAGGCACCGTTTACTAGATCGCATTGAGTTCTTGACTGTGGTAAACATTTGAAGTTTCTAACATGAATAGTTTACTACATGTAGATATATGCCTTGGAAAATGTAGAGGCAAAACAAAACATATGGGATATATTAATCCACTGTAAAATTTATTAATTCGGGTAAATTCTCTTTCTTTTTAATAACACTATATAAAATCCGTTGATACTTTGGCAAGATTGTATTTATACCAAAGATGTAATTGGTAAGATCGACTGGTTATCTACCGGCTTACCTTTTGCTGAACTCAGGCCTCATAGTTACTGACTCTTATTTGATTTGTCCTTCATGTTTTATACATTCAATTAGTCATCCATTAACTCATAACAGTTTATTGACCCTCTGTCGGCGGTGAAAGCGAACTTGTATGAATTATTAACAGACATTAACTTCCTGATTTTTAGGAGAATGGATTTAGAATCCTGAATGTATGCCTTTGATTCTTGCCAAAAAATACTTCCAATGAATAACGGGAAAGAAAAACGGTATTTTAAAGAAACATCATGTAATGGATTTCAGCAAAAAAAAATCTTCTAATGGTTGAGCGTGGGACGTTATTTTATCCGATTCCCTAATATTGTCTGTATTGTATTGTATTGTATACATGTATTGTAGGACATTGTTCAGCCTAGGTTCCATACCGTTGCATATATCAAAACCCTCTGTCATTATACGCTAAATCTCTTGTTGTTTTCATCAGTTTAACACATTTGTCAGATATACTCAGCTAATCCGTACATACATGTATTTTAAGAAAACGACAATAACTGTTAAATGATCAAAAAGAACATCGATCAAGCAATTCCACCTCAGCTGCTCGTTATCACAATATAAAGATGACAAATCCGCCAAATGCATGCTTTTATTTATAAAACTACATTTTGTTTGTGTTCTTTGAACCGTTTTATGAATATTTAAGTACATTTTACAACTATAATGCACTGAATCCTAACCAGCAACCATGTATCAATGCACATATTCAATTTACAAGTTGTTTTAGTTTTGGGGTTGATGTAGTATAAGACAAACTAACAAGTTGTTCTAGTCTTGGGATTGATGTAGTATAACAAAAATTAACAAATTGTTCTAGTCTTGGGATTGATGCAGTATGACACAAATTAACAAATTGCTCTAGTCTTGGGATTGGTTTAGTGTACCACAAATTAGCAAGTTGCTCTAGTCTTTTGATTGATGTAGTATAACACAAATTAGCAAGTCGCTCTAGTCTTGGGATTGATGTAGTGTGCCACAAATTAACGAGTTGCTCTAGTCTTGGGATTGGTGTAGTATAACATAAATGAACAAGTTGATCTAGTCTTGGGATTGATGTAGTATAACACAAGTTAACAAGTTGCTCTAGTCTTGGGATTGATATAGTGTACCACAAATTAACGAGTTGCTCTAGTCTTGGGATTGATGTAGTATAACATAAATTAACGACTTGCCCGAGTCTTGGGATTGATGTAGTATAACACAAATTAACGAGTTGCTCTAGTCTTGGGATTGATGTAGTATACCACAAATTAACGAGTTGCTCTAGTCTTGGGATTGATGTAATATAACCCAAATTATCAAGTTGCTCTAGTCTTGGGATTGATGTAGTATAGCACAAATTAACAAGTTGCTCTAGTCTTGGAATGGATGTAGTATAACACAAATAAACAAGTTGCTCTAGTCTTGGGATTATATCTAAAAGTTGAAAATCCATATCAGTCGTCATGTCTTTCTAATTTACCAGCTTCTAAATGTCATTCAAACAAGAAAAATATTAATAACTACGGTACTTTTGTGGTTAGTTGCTTAGTGTTTCTTTAATTATACTCTCAAGCGATTTTTATAAGTACGATAATTTCTTATTTGTGTACATTCACAGCGAGATAGGGGATTTTGTCTTCAGTTACACCCGTCAATAAAGTTCTTAAGTACGAGCCTCTCCTTGCTTGCATTTGTCACCGAGATACCTGAATTTATCAGTAAAGTTCGTCAGTACGAGAATTTATTTGGTTGTATCCACCAGCGAGTTTCCGGAGTGTCATCAATTACACTAATCAGTTATAATAGTAATAATAAAAACTGTATTTAGTCTGGGAAGCACAATTAGCCAAAAGGGCAAGTCTCCCTTGTGGCCCAGGAGTATATATACAGATATGTACAAAATACATACAGAGAGTTTCGTAAGATCAAGAGTGTATTTAGTTAGATACAAAGAAACGATTTAAATAAATCTTAACCGATTCACGTAACGGATGAGGTTCACAAAAATGAAAGCATCTTTAATTACATTCACCTGCGATATAGCGGAGTTTGTCTTCAATCACACAGTTTTTTGGCACTCTGTAAGCGGTGGGAAACAAACTTGCATGAATTATTAACAGACATTTATTTACTGATTTTCAGACAAAAGATTTAGAATCTTGAATGTATTCTTTATTTCGAGAAAAAAATAAAATAATTCCAATGAATAACGAGAAAGAAAAACGGTATCTTAAACAAACACCATGTAATGGATTTCAGCAAAAAAAAAATATATTCTGGTTGAGCGAGGGACGTAATTTTACTCGTTTCCCAAATATTGTCTGTATTGCATGACATTTTCCGGGCCATGTCCAGCGTACGTTCTATACCCTTGTATATCAACACCTTCTGTTTGGTGTAGGCATAATCTCTTGTTTGTGTTTATCAGATACACTCAGCTAATCTTAGCATAGTTTTAATAAAATGGCAATGACTGTCAACTAATAATGACAAGGAACATAGATCAAATGAGTAATTGTCAACAATAATATGCATTTTTCAAGGTTTATTTCTCGAAGTACTAAAACGATAAGATCCAATAATTTAGTTCACCTAGAGGAATAGTCCTTGAACTAGTAAACCGGGCCTCATTTTTAACAAAAATGTTGATGAGAACAATCACAGTGTATTTTGTTTGCCTATCTCACCTTAACAGTCATATTAAAATGTTAAATATAACTCTCAGAAAACATTCAGAAAAAATAAGGACAAACTTCTAAAAATGAAGCACCGCTTACTAGATCGCATTGATACACAGTTGAAGTTTCTAACATGAATAGTTTGCTAGTATATGCCTTGGAAAATGTAAAGACAAAATAAAAACATATGGGATACATGAATCCCCTGTAAAATTGATTGATTCCTGTAAAATCTCTTTCTTGTTAATAATACTAAATAAAATCAGTTGATACATTTACTTTGACAAGATTGTATTTATACCAAAGACGTAATTGTTAAGAATCGTAAAGAGTGATGGGCAGCATAAGCTTCTTTGTCCCTAGCAGGTCGCCTTTGATATGGCTATTTGAATAGTAGAACAACGGTATCGTTCATAAAGACCTCTTTAAACTGTGTATATGCCAAAGGAGATCAGCTGATCGGCTGATTATCTACCGGCTTTTTAATAACATTAGATGGAATCAGTTAATACTTTGGCAAGATTGTATTGATACCAAAGAGACGTAATTGATAACAATCATAAAAAGCGATTTTTTGTTATAAGCTTCTTTGTTACTAGCAGCTCACTGTTGGTATTGATATTTAAATAATACAATAACGGTATGGTTCATGAAGAACTCTTTAAACTGTGTATATGCCAAAGGAGATCAACTGATCGACTGATTATCTACTGGCTTACCTTTTGTTGAACTCAGGCCTCATAGTTACTGACTCTTATTTGATTTGTTCTTCATGTTTTATACATTCAATTAGTCATCCATTAACTCTTAACAGTTTATTGACCCTCTGTCGGCGGTGGAAAACGAACTTCTATGAATTATTAACAGACATTATTTTCCTGATTTTTAGAGAATGGATTTAGAATACTGAAAGTGTGCCTTTGATTCTTACCAAAACAATAATTCCAATGAATAACGAGAAAGAAAAACTGTATTTTGAACACCATCATGTAATGGATTTCAGCATAAAAAAAATATTTTGGTCGAGTCTGGGACTTTTATCCGATTCCCTAATATTGTCTGTATTGTAGGACATTGTTCTGCGTAGGTTCTATACCCTAGTATATATCAAAACCCTCTGTCATTATACGCCACATCTCACACAGTTGTTTTCATCAGTTTAACTCGTTATCACAATGTAAAGATGACAAATCCGTCCACTTCCACTTCGTATCTCTGCATTTTGTTGAAGTTTTTATAAGTTAAACGTTATGGCTCAAAGATCCCCATATTCTTTGAAACTTTCAATTGGTTCAAGTGCAAAATCCACTTTACTTAGGCCTTTTAGTAACTGTAACTTAGGTGTTTTTTCATTAATCGTTTGTCCTACAATAGCGCATTCAACTGTTGCAAGACAGATATAAAAAAGTATTGATGGCTTTAATGTTCTCATTGATCATACGTCTCAACCAATTGAGATTAAGAATTATTCTAGTGGGTTGTTGGCCAGTGAATTGCGTACTACTAGGCGCCACTGAACTTTTGTTTTCTTAGAGTATTCTCAAATGATTTACTCGGATTCGCCAATGATATTGACTACAGTTTTACATCAGATGTACTTGGATACCACAGTGGCCATATGAAGTTTAATTCAACTCTATTGGCTCTCTGAAACAGGTATATCATAAAAACTGATAAAAACATCCTTCATCGTTCCTAATATGAAATGAAAAATTATATTTCAAAATATCATATTTATTAGAAATTAAATGT
>JARFOD010140234.1:0-13160 GCA_031763545.1 Mopalia muscosa
CCCTGAAAATTAAGAAATTTTCGGGTATGAACTGTTAAACGAGGTGTTAGTGGTTTCCGACGAAGAATAGAAACGTGATAACGTTTACCAGGAGTGTCGAAAACGACCGAGGAAGAGATGCGATATTTACCGGTACGGTTTAGATATTCAATCATCTTACGCTCGTCTACCTCCGCGAGTTCGCCATCTAACGTAGGTGGTTCGTCATCGGCGTCTCTTAAAGCCATATCGGAAAAGAAGCAAATAAAACTAGTTAATTACAAGATCCCAAATTAATGTCAAAGTAGTAACCAATGTATTCACTAGGTGAAAGAATGAATGAATGAGTGAATAAGTGAATAAGTGAATGCATGAATAAATGGAGTGAGGAAGGGTTAGTATAAATCGCAAAATAGCGCCATGTCCAAGAAAAATGTCGATAAGCGTCAGGTCGTCACACTTTTGCTCAGGTGCACACTCAAACAAGAACATTCATTCCGCTAAATCACTGACATTATCATATACTAACACTAAACTAAATATATACTATGATTGCATGCATTTAACAACAGTTACAGTTTACATTTAATAAAGGAGAATCATATCACGTTAATGAGTCCAGTTTGTTGCAGTAGTAGTCACACGCGACACGCGAGAAAAAAAAACAAGGCCTATTGATGGAGCTCAGAATCCTAATGGTGCACAATTTCATGGTTTAGGTCCAAGGATACGGTGGAGACCAACACTGCCGGCAACCATTACACACAGGGGACACAGATTTATGAACACAGGGGTTGACAAAATTATGTTGACTGTCAAATTGTGGTGCAGGAGTCTTCTAAGTCATCTGCATCGAGTCATCTCACATGTATCTATCCCGGTCCCATTTCGGGCGCCATTGTCACGGTGGGTTCGTGCAATAAAATAATAAAAACCGGGAAGACTACAGCTGGTGAAGATGAATATGATGAGTTTATTTTCCACAGTCCTATATTAGATGTTCTTCAGACATGGACAGCCTGGAGAAGAAACAACAACAACTGTCAGTTCGACAAAAGAATTTGGGTTTGACTGCCCAGAACACAAATCGCAAAAAAAAAAAAACATTACATGCAAAAAGGCGAAACTTGTAGGCGGCAACTATAGAGAACAGCCTAAGTTAATGTAAAAACGAACCAGCGAAGTGGCAAATTGAAGATTTGTCAATACATAGTAAGTTATCATTAGGGCACATACCTGGAGAAGAAACAACAACAACTGTCAGTTCGACAGAAGAATTTGGGTTTGACTGCCCAGAACAGCTCCAGGTAATGTCCCTATATAGTTTAGGCTCTCTATTAACATTTAAATTACAGTATGAATTTAACCAATCATTCCACAGAATTAATTACACATAACCTCTCAAGAATAGTAGCCCATTAGTCACTGTTTTTCGTGCTGAACGACGCGAGCTGGTTAGTGGTAGGTGGAATGAATGAGATGAATGAATGGAACGAAAAGACGTCAATAAATGAATCAAATAGAATAAAATATCAAAAAGTCATTATGTGACATATATATGGCTGACAGGCGTTTCTTAATAATATAATCTATATATATGCGTGATTATAGGTTATTACTCTCTGCCAGAGACAGAACAAAGATGGCGTAGGCTTAAGGCATGTACTATTATTTGGCTTAAAATAACTTATTAACATATCGAAATAAACTAATGTCTTAAATTGAAGCACTCTTGTCAAAACATCAATATCTATTTTGTTAAACAGGTCAATGGACAAAGTTTTATTGTAAACAAGGATTTCATATTAAATCCCTGAACAAAACAGTTTAACTGTGCCTCGAGACCTAACCAAACCCGTCGAGAGCGCGCACTGTCTGGTTGTCAAATACCTGGGACAGGTTGCTTGATAGGCGATTAGTCGCCAACACCGGATTAAGTCGCTAATGGCGAATTAGAGATAGACCTTTGACATGGTGTTACGTTTTGTAATAGCGGCCTAAATTTAATAGTGCTTCGACAACCGGCCCCTGGCGTTATCAGGCTAATGGCGGCAAAATACTTTGTCATAACATGCCATTTTTTTTTAGCTCTGGTGTAAACAAATAATGGTGTCTTACAAAACACAAAACAATATAGCCAAACTGAGGCAAGCCCCACAAGCTGTCTTTAGAGTGCATGTAAACAGCCAGTGTCTATTTTCCCACAAGGCATTATTATACAAAATACCGATGACTATGTCTAATGTACTTTTCAGACACAACAGTATTAAGAGTCAGTCCCTCTAGCCAGGTATAATTATGCATGCTTAAAGCTTTTTCTTATTTAATTTGTTTATGCGTTGAGATAAGTACGCTGTGAATTACAAATGACATTTGTCTGTAAACGGGGAAAACAGCCTTGGTACAAGGTTTAAGGAAGATCCAATAGTGAAGAGCGAAGAAATTTGATACCCCTGTTTTCTAATGGATGCAAAACACTTTTGAGACAAACGTAAAATATTTCCCTGTGTGAGATATAATGTGCTTGTTTACGATACTCCCGGCCTGAAGTAATAAAACGGCTAATGCAGCATATATTTTTATTATAGAGACAGAACAAGTATATATTGCATTTCTGTTTTATGATTAACATAAGATTTATTTGTTTGATTGATTGGTGTTTAGTGTCTTACTCAAGGTTATTTCACTTATATGACGACGAATTGTCCACTTCACACTGCAACTAGCCTTAATACGGTGGAAAACCGGTAGGAAACCTTCTAAAATTCACCCCCGCGATTGCCGGAGCCACAACATGTGACTCGCTCAATATACCTGATGGTCGACAGGCGGACTCGATCCCGATAGCGGTAAATCGAAGCAGGTTCAGTTTAGGAAACCCCACAGAGCCACGGACGCTAGCCGATTAACATATAAATAAGTATAGAACAATGGATAATTCCTTTATTTTTGCAGACAAAACAAAAACACATCAGAACGAACTTTAATTCATATTCTATCACTGGATACTATAATGAGATGGAAATCTTCGCCAACCCATCCCCGTGGATTCCGGGCCACAAGAGCAAGTCCTTCATATACCTGTCCTGAGGTAGATACAAGAACTTGACCCTGTAAGTAGTACATTCGCAGAGAATCACTAAACTCGTTCGCTAGCCTACGTCGTTAAAAGCTAACAAAACTTCAGTATCGTTCATATTGATTTTTAGGCAGCTGCATTATTCTAATTCACACAAATCTTCTTTGACGTATTCGTTATTTTATATTGATAGAATTTTATCACACTGGCACAGGAGTGTCGATAAATTAAAATCAGATGGATCATCTCATGAAAACCTAGTCATTTTGATATACATGGAAGCAGAAGGCTTCTAAATAAATGCCACTGCGAGACAGCGGGTGGGCAATTTAAGACAGCAGGCCCTGCAGAATATTGCCTCGTCTTTGTCGGTTGATCATAAGAGGCAGCCTGTTGGCCATGGGTTGCGTCCTGTGTCGGATGAGAATGAGATCCTGGTAGCTGGGACTTTTGTGGAAAGCCCCAGACAGCAACAGGCGGTTAACGTAATTGACTTGAAGAAAATTTTGGGGTTACCTGTGAGTCACACCACATAGATCACTTTGCAGCAGGAAGGGATTATCAGAGGAAGAGAAGGCATTATCAGAGGAAGAGATCTGTACTGAGCTCGGTGTTCAAGATATAACTAACGTAAACCGCTTTAAAAAGGATGGCAGCTAAATAAAACTCAACACTTACTTGATTGCTTTCGATTCAAGTACAGTTCCAGACCAAATCTAGATTGATCCTTACATGATGAGGGTGGATACCTTCATCCCGAACCCAAAAAGAAGTTTTAAGTGTCAGAAGTTCGGACACGGTAAGACCCAGTTTACAGGTGGTTTGGTATGCTTCGGTTGCTCTGCAAATTGTCCAACTGCAATGAGGCGAACGTGTTGACTCCAGTCACCTATATAAAGGACCCGTTTCACAACAAAGCCTTGTCAGAATTGTTAGATTTGTAACTACTGGATTATTTTATACTTTTCCGGGCTACTAAATACCACAACCAAAGTCGGGGTATATGGGGACGATAGTCCGTCCAACCCCCAGCTGTCTTTGTTGGTTGCCAGGTGTGTCGAAGGTGGTTTCCTTCACCCATTGGGCTGGCACGTCGTCATATAAGTGAAATCCCAATCAAACAAACACACCAACTCCAACCCCCAATCCCCCACCCCACCGAACACAAATACGTACGTCTTTCAGAGCCAAGCCAAGTTAATAAGTTCCATTTCAACGTCGTCAGTAAGCAGGGACTTTCTTTAGTCACTAGTACTATAAGCTTTTTTAAAAATGCTTGTGCCATATGGCTGTAGATTATAGAACGTAAGGGCCTACAAAAAATCACAGATTGAACTACAATGTTAAAACGTAACTTTCTTCTATTAAGATGGAATTGTATGGGACTTCAACTCATTAATCATCCACGCTTAAATTGCGGTGGTAGCTTCGTTCAAAGCGAACAGTAGATGTAGTCAATGTTAAGTTACTCACGTCGCTATGTCAGACCTGCCTACCGGTGTATTCTGGAGTATTTTGTAGACATAATTTATGTTAAATACACCAAATGGCCATCAAAATACACTCAAAAGTTAATTTTCTGTACTACGCTGTAACACAAAAATAAAAAAAATTGTAAGAAAATACTTTTTAGAGATACATTCCTTCTAAGGTTGGCAGGTCTGTTATGTGTCTTAGCCCAACGTGTAAACGAGGCTTCATTGTTGTGCATAGTATTGGGGAGTCATATTAAGACGCTAGATGGAATTGCATTATACAAAATCCAAGACGATCCAATCATTATTGTAGCTCCCTTCAGCGAGAGAATTGATGTTAGTGCATAATTTGTCATGTGGATATCGGTTTTTAACGCACCTTTCGATAAATAAATTAAGTTAAAACTTGGATTGTACCTCACTGCTGGTAAGTTGAATTTTAATTTCTCCAAGTTCGGCGACACAATATCAGGCTGCCATCCGTTAATTGGCGTAGTTGTGGCTTATGTCCTTGTTTGTTCTGATTGGTCGATTTGTTTGTTTGATTGGTGTTTGACGTTGTACTCAAGGGCATTTCACTTATATGACGACGGACAGAAATACAGAACATCACAAACAATTTTGCTTCCCGTTACCCATTAGCTCTGCGAACACAAGGGGAACAGAAAGCAGCCTCTTTTCTCGCCTCTTACGATCGACCGAGGAAGCCAAGGGAGTATTCTGCAGGGCCATGGCCCACCCACTCCTACATCTTTGCAACTCTTCAAACAAACTGGTCTTAGCCAGAGGGCTGGCAATAAACAAAAACAGGATCATACAATATTACAAAGAATGTAATACAAAGACATGACAAACACTGTGACTGCATGCTGACCCTGAGTAATGACAGGTCACCAGAGCCCGCCACTAAGGTTTGAAGACCCTAGGGCAAGGGAAGCTTTTTCGCTATATCCTAATTAATGACAGAGGAAAACACTGTGTTATATCACCTAAATAAATGTCGTAACGCAGTCGTAGTGGTTGTTTGCTAATAAACCATTATAAAAATGTAATTAATATAAATTTCAGAGGTAAATTTCTACGCTAAAAACCGTATTGGCATTAATAGGTGGAATGGAAGTTGTTTAAACTTTACCTACACTGACAGTTAAAGCCTTAGGCAAGATTTGTCAAAGATAATATAATGTATCCACTATTAAATCACATAAATGAAATTCTTCCCGATGAATAAGTTTAATGTACTCATGCATACATAGATAAACAATTATTCTCTAATTTGTAATGATAACAAGGATTTGCTTAATGTTTAATTTTACTGCATGAAAAGATAGATATTTCATTTTATATTAATTATATTGTGTTGACGTAGGTGTAGCAGATTTATAATTACGTACTTTTCTCATATGTGGTTTATTTGTTTGAATGGGGTGTAACATGGTACTGAAGGGTATTTCACTTATATGACGACGGCTTGTCCACTTCACACTGCACCTAGCCTTATAACAGGAAGAAACCAGTGTATTCCAGCAATAGTAAACACTAGCACAACCAAAATGTTGTATGTTGCAATGTTGTAAAAATGTTGTAAGCTTATCCATAATGTTGGAAAGTTAATGTTCCTCCAGTGCGAAGTAAAGGCAGCATTGACACTCATCAAATAAACTGCCCATAACCAGAGGGCAACTAGTTTATGCCTCCACCATTTCGTGATTCTGGGCCAGACATGGCTTTCTCTGCTTACTACGGCCAATACCAGTTAAAATCATTTATCTACAATGTTTTTTGATATCTTAATTGGTGTACATTTGTATAGCTTGTTTGGTGCTTGACATCCACTTGAAGTTAATCCACTCACAACATTAATCCACTCATATAATCAGCCACAAGCAAAAAACAATTAATTGATCTCAGCAAGCAGATATAGTATAACAGATTGAATATTGTTCATTTTGCTTGTTATATAATATATCTTAAACCAGCAAATGTACTTATATAAGCTTACGCAAAAAAAAAAGATAAAATATATACTATATATAGCTGTCAATTGAAAGCCTAATTTTTTTCACACAGGCTTCTGTGTAAACACAGACTACAACAAGCCAACTGTATTTCCTGTATACGAAAAATAAACCACATGAAAGTTAATAGAAAGATAACATCACTATATCAGTCTGGCTGTCTTCCGAGATCCACTAAAAAATTTAATAAACTACATAAAGGGCCAATGAATCAAGAGTGTGTATTAAGGTATGTGGAGATCTGGGAAGAATCCTCTGTTTGATTGGGGTTTTGTTTTGTCTTATATCTCTCTGATTTTGTCTATGCGCAGTTTATCAATTTTTTTCAGCGCTAATTAATGTGGCTTGTAAACAATATTTGATGTAAAATAGAATTTCTTGTATCTTGAAAGGGTACTTAACATAGGCTCATATGGAGGTGTTATGTCCCAACAGGTCAGGAAAACCATGAGTCACATCAGAGGCTTCAAGCAATGACCAGATTAAAGAGTTACTCAAGGCTGAAGGGTATTTCACTTATATGACAGTGGTAGTCCCAACCGGTCAGGGAAACCATGAGTTATATTACAGACTTCAAGCAATGACAAGATTAAAGAGTTACTCAAGGGTGTTTCACTTATATGACAGTGGTTGTCCTAACATGTCATGGTAATCATCATTCACATTACATGCTTCAAGCAATGAGGGGATTAAAGACTTACTCAAGGGTATTTCACTTATATGATGGTGGCATGCTATACCAGTATCATCTACACCAATACAATTACATACTGTTAAGCTATTGCTGTGATAGAAGATTAATATTCCTCCATGGCTAAGTTAACAGAGGGACTAGTATTGGTAAACACTCAGAATTCATCTTGGGACATAAATGAGAGGATTTGTTTCTTTGTTTGGGGTTCAACGTCATACTCAAGGGTATTTCACTTATATGACGACCTGTCAGCCCAATGGCTAGAGGAAACCACCCTCGACACCACTGTTAACAAACAGAGACTGGACAGGACAAATACAGGACATCAACAACAGGACGCAATACAGACACCACAAACAGATCGGCTTCCTGTTCCCCCTAAAACTCTGACAGCACCAGGGTAACATGAAGCTCGCTCCAATCACCCGTCATAAATGAGAGGACATGGATGATTCTTCTAATGCCATATCCATTCACTAATTACTTACCCAATACAAACTAAATTATCCTAATCGTCTACATTTATCATATTGTTATTAAGCAAAATTTCTATATCAGAAATATAGCTGTGTAAGATATTTGAGTAATGCCATCCCTTCACCTGTCGGGTCTTGAATTGAAATCTGTGAGCTTGTCATCTACCTGACATTGCCACAAGCATAAACTCTATTTTGAGCCCATACAGCGGAACAACCACCCAGCAGGCAATATAAAGTAACTCGGTGTCACAAGCTAACCGACTGTAGTGGGATCAATTCTTACTGACATATCGTTAAATCAGCCGCGTCTAAGATCGATGTCGCTGTCAATGGCGTGACCTATGGAGCGCACGCTGTTCCGATTGGTATGTACCCCACCGGACATGGCACAGGAAAGACTTTGAACGATGAACGAGGAGCATTTTGCGACAAACAAGGATCTTAATGTCTCGGAAGCCGGCACATGGAGTGACTTGGATAATGCTGTACATTATCCTACCGTTATAGATCCGTTTTAGGCCTGAGTGCTCGACCAGGGAGCCAACTAATGACTGGCATTTATACTCGGAGTCAGGGGATATATTCAATGGTTAGCTCCAATAAAAACCTTCCGGATCAGCTAAATAAGGCTAAATCAATATTTAATGTTGCCAGTAAATAGAACTTTCAGTAGTCTGCCTCTCATAATGTACAGGTAAAATATCAGTGTTTCATTAAACAGGACTGCAGTCAGTCCTGTGTTCAATTAAGATCAGTTTACCTGCTGAACAATAATTCCGCTGATCAATAGAAATGGACACGGGAAATGTACAGGGCATTTTAATGAGTGCCATTGATTATAAACACAAGTACATGCCAAATTTAAGTAGAGTTTCAATAGACAGTTCAGGTATAAAACAGATTGACAGCATACTCCATACACAAGGCTTATTTTGATTGCACATGAGTGAAAGAGTGAGTATATGGAGGGCCTCAGGGAAGATCAACAACCTGTTGACTCAGTTTTTCATCCCTCAATAAATAAAGTTTTTATTATTATTATTATGTCAGGTAGTGGTGTATAAGAAGAGTCAATATCTATACTCAAAACAATTATAACGAACTAATATTACGTTATGTTTGAAAACTTATGTTCTGTAAGTGTTGGGTCAAGAAGGCTAGACGATTGATTCACAAGATTAATTCTGCTGAAACATTAGTTTATGTGAGCTAGAGTAATCATCGGCCCTACTAATAGTTTAACTTGTTAGCAGCATTTTAAAAGAAATCTTTTTAAAAATGTTAACAAATCTAATTATCCTTTAATCATTTTAAATCATCTAAATTTTTCTCAAACTGTAGTGAAGAGTAAATATTGGACACTGGACTTCCTGGGAAGAGTGGGATGGCACAGGTATATCCAGGGGCAAATACAGAGGAATATATTTGCCCCTGATATCCATAAGTTGAAGTCTGGTGAATAGCTAGATGGTAGAGGATGGTTACACAATGGCCGGTAACCTCACACATGGCTAAAACACCAATACATTCTATAAAGAGAGATATCTATCAGGAGCAGCCAAACTTAGGCTGACATACATAAATACCATTACTGAGAGTGCTTTGTTGAACAGGATACCGTTCGGGATGAAAATGAAACTACTAGGAGTATAACATTACAAATCTGTTGTTATTGATTCTACTGTGTACACATAGAACCTTATACATGAATAACACATATACCGCTTCATAAAACCTTCCTTGAGGTGGTATGAATACATCTCAATATTCAGGGTATCAAAAAATATATATTGGTAAGTCGGTTATATGCCCGGGGCAGACAGGCTGGATTTGATCGGGGCAGAAAAGCTGGATTTGGTCAGGGCATACAGCCATTAACTAAACACTACTTGAACTTTTCCACAAGGATTTCAACAATTTCCCTACAGAACTATAGCAAAGCTTTCCTTTAAAAACTGTAGAAGACCTTTCCTTCAAGAACTGTAGCAGACCTTTCTTTTCTGAATTGTAGCAGACCTTTCATTTCAGAATTGTAGCTGACCTTTTCAGATCAGAATTGTAGCAGACATTTCATTTCAGAATTGTAGCAGACCTTTTCTTTCCAGAACTGTAGCATACCTTTTTCTTTTCAGAACTGTAGCAGACCTTTTCTTTAAAATTGTAGTAGACCTTTTTTATCAGAATTGTAGCAGACTTTCCTATCAACACTGTAGCAGACCTTTCCTTCCAGAACTGTAGCAGACCTTTCTTTTCTGAATTGTAGCAGACCTTTCCTTCCAAAACTGTAGCAGATCGTTTCTTTTAAAATTGTAGCGGACCATTCATATCATAATTGTAGCAGACCTTTCTTTTCAGAACTGTAGCAGACCTTTCCTTGTAGTAAAAAAAGTAGGAAAACACCATCTACATCATTCTGATCAGAAATAAAGAAAGACGGGACAATAACAAGACAAGGCTCCCAGTTGCCCCTATAACTCTGAGATCACAAGCATAATAGGAAGCTTTCTTCTAACTGTTCACCTCAAAATAATGAATATAGTCATTTATATTTTAATTAAATTGACATTTTTCTGAAGTGTGTGTGTGTAAAAAGCATATCTGAATATAGACTAACTCAACAGGGGTCTAATCAATTTGTGTGGAGCGTATTGAATACTACACGACAGAACATGACAAAAAGAATATGAGATTCACAGAGAGCTCTTCTGGGAATGAAGATAAGAAAATCAATTCCCGGCTTTAACAACATAAATGCCATTATCTCACATAGACTTGTCGTGTTATCCCTTATGTACATATCGTGAGAACAAAATGGTGAATAAGGCCTCGTTTTGTTACATCTCTCCTCGAGAAGCTGAAGCTTTAATACCCTGATTGCTTTGAAATGAACAGGTTACGGTAGAACGAAGTTTTGCTGGCTATTGACACTGTACGATAACTCTAGAACAATCTGAACTTACCAGTAGTTGAGTTTTTATTTTTATGTTCATATAGTCATAAATAGTAAGTCTATCGGAAGGACTTTCCATTAGCTAAATCAAACTAAAGAGATAAAAGACACGGTAAAAATGGCACTGTCAGGATAGCTAGTTCTGTGACTCCATTGTATACAGGAGGCTAAATGCGACCATGTGACCCATAGTTGCGTGAAATCCTATGTCTGGTGAGAAATTTTTTAAAAATATTCATTATAATTTTTTTCCAACAATAATTGACACTTGCATAACCAAGATAATAAAGCGTTTCCATAAAGTTGATAAGTTAAATTTCCTCCAAGGCTAAGAAAAGACAGCATTGCTACTCTACAAAACACACTGCCCTTTGCCAGAGAGAAAGTGTGAGTAAAAAGGCAATGAACTTATAATTGAACCATCCTTGGCTTCCTGGCATGTAGATGAGGACATATTTGATATCTTGGGACTTGATCTTTGCCCTCAAGATCTGATTTTATTATCAGCCAATAATATGGTAGGGGAAAAGGGCAGTGATTAAGAGAGGCCGGGCAGAGTGATGTGACCCACAAAACTGATGTAACTTGGGGACTATTACCAGATGGTAACTTTAACCCAGTGCTGGTTTAAGCATTAAAAAGACCCACCTGCCAATAAGCTAGATGAAGCTTACATATTTATACTTCTAGCCTGATAATAAAATAAACTGTTTGCTCGACAAAGATGTTATGCTATGGTTGTGATTATCTTAGAAAATAAATAAATTTTATTGAATTTCCCAGTTAATATTTCAGATATCCCTATAATAGACTACATAATAATACTACAATTTAATTTTTCTGAGATCATATGAAAAGAACAGGACACAATACAGACACCACAAACAGATGGGCTTCCTGTTTGGCTGTTTCCTTTAGCTCAGAGACCACCAGGGCAACATGAAGCTCCCTCCAACCACCCACCCACAGTAAATATGTATATAAGTATTGTGGTCTTTAATAAAGCAAGACTAGGGGCAGGGTTTTCATTTTCCACTAATTATATTTCTAAAACATAATTTCAGTCACATGGATGTGGATAAATAAAACAGAACAAACTGTCTGGTCTTGTAGATAAACTCTCAACCATCTGGTTACGGGCACTGCATCCTGTTAGCCAGAGGAGGGTCTCAGTGTCTGAGACTCCGAGATTTGTTTGTTTGTTTGATTGGTGTTACTCAAGGTTGTTTCACTTATATGACAATGGATTGTCTATTTCACACTACACTTAGCCTTATTATGGTGGAAAACCGAGAGGAAACCTCGTAAAAACCACCCCTGTGATAGCCGGAGCCACAACATGTGACTTGCCAATATACCTGATGGTCAACAGGCGGACTGGATCCCGTGAACAGTAAATCAAAGCAGGAGACTCCCAAGAAGCTATTTGAGACACCCTGTTTCAGTCAAATTTAACATGGGCAAGATAGGGGAACAGTAAAATGAGACACCCTGTTTCTGTAAAAGTGGTATTTGAGACACCCTCTTCTTGATTTCTGGCTAATACAAATGATGGGCAGAATGTCCTTCCCACATTGCAAGCACTTCACATTGTATGGTTCCAAGTCTTTAAGTGTGCCAATAACTATTGATTGTTTGTTTGTTTGATTGGCGTTTAATGTCGTACTCAAGGGTATTTCACTTATATGACAACGGACAGAAATACAGGACATCACAAACAAATCTGCTTCCCGTTACCCTTTAGCTCTGCAAACAACAGGGCAACAGAAAGCAACCTCTTTCTCGCCTCTTACAATCGACCGAGGAAGTAGAGGAAGTATTCTGCAGGGCCATGGCCCACCCGCTGCCTCACAGGGCTCAATAACTATTGAAGAACACCACCCTCATAATATAAGTGACCTTAAGCTTAAGTGATATCAAATCAATCAACAAAGCTGGACAAACAATCAGTACTCTTTGTGAATCTGGGTGATGAATTGCTCAAATATCTTAGGCTGATTATCTACTTATCTACATGTACAGGATCAATTTAATATTAATCTGAAAATCAATGATAGACGAAAAAGGGACAGTAACAAAAATCAATATGGTCTATACTAGTTCATGTATGTATTAATGAGGCACATCTACAGCCATTTTTTACTTCTGTGGTTAGCTTATCAGTTAACCTAGAACTAAAGCCTTACGGCCATCAAATGTACTAGTTGTCCGTAGTTAATGAATAGGATCCACCTGAACACAAAAAAAACACAAAAAAACATAACATGTACTGGCTAATGCATGTACATACACTAATTAACATGGGGGAACAAGTCACAGAAACACACATAGACTAATTCACAATTGAGGCTCCCCCCGTCCCCTGTCAATCAGGTCCACATTGACACACACATGTCGGAGCATCCTTAGGCTCTTGCTATGTCTATCATACCTTAGGGGGTTGGGGGGGGGGGGGGGGGGGGGGCACATAAATAAAAACTAAGAAA
>JARFOD010140245.1:0-13159 GCA_031763545.1 Mopalia muscosa
CATAACCAAGAACGATAATCATGTAGGGTTTGTGGAAATTAAAGAAGTAGGTCAAATAAATAAAATGTTTAAAAGACGTTTATGAATTATTCCTTAAGACAAAATAATTATTATTGATACTTATTACCTCGTTTATCATTGATAAATGCCATTAAATCAAAGAAACTGGAATTCATTATGTTACATGTCACCTTTAAGCGCCTCGCGGAATAACTAATTTTGTTTTTATTGGTTCAAAATAGCCTATAGCACGGACCTCAGAGAAACAATTTTTTGATTCATTTGATTGGTTTAAACTTGAATAATTGCAAAAATCATCTGTGTGTTTCAATCCACATCTAGAATACAAATGAACTACGTTACAGCTGCCTACGTTCGACTCCTTCAGACATTCTATAATACTGTATATCAGATTTTAAAATTGACGGAAATCAGAACGCTGCATTTGATTCCTTATACATGAAGTTATAAAATTGCTGAAATCCAAACTCCTACACATTAAATAAATTTATTTTGTCTTGTTGTCCTCCATTTTAAAGCTTCTACCCAAACCAATACAACAATAGGTATGGATAACGCATTGTTAAAGATATGATTTGGATTCATTCCCGACTAGACAGTGAACTTAATTTATGTGCGTGTTTGGGGTTCACACAACACCCACTAGAGGGACGCTTCTAGATGGTTACGAGCCCCAGGTCAGGGATTACGTTTCTTGCTACCCATTTCAATTTATAGCTAAGAGTTTGTTTTGGAGCATGAGATCAGCATTAGGCTGTTCATATACAACAAGATGACACTACCTAAAACATGTTCCAGCTGTACGTTTTATCTTCCAAAATATGTTCTCTATAGTAATGGCACAACTACAAACAAAAAAATAAAGATATCATCAAGACCGTCTCGCAAGCTGTACGACTTGAGCATTTTGATCTACATTTCTGATCCACTGCGACTTTCTTGCTTTGTGGGACAAACCCTGAAAATCTACTTGCTATTCAGATTTAGATCTTTATGTACTTTGAAAAGAAACTTCCAGAAGTTTTCAGTAGATATAACAATGAAATTAAATTTACAACACTACATATATGAACATAGCAGCTTACGCCTAATCACGAAAATTGAACCCTTCATAATATACTGTACTTCAGTCAATGGATAAGAAAAAAAATTGCCCAACCACCCTAATTACTGAATCTTAACTTATTGCCCGAAATAAACATAATAAATATTTTCGTGTATATCTTAATTTTGGATTGATATTTAATGTCCAGTACCTTTTTGCTTAAATAATTTATGGTGAATTAAATATCAATCAAGCAAACACTTACTGGAGAGAAAATTGACATGTCAACTTAAAACATGGAATGCTGCTACCCTCATTTACAAATTTTATTATTTACAGAAATATATGTTGAAAATATGTTTACTGATTGTCTTTAAAGTTATAACATATAGCTTCATTCATCTTCTTTTTCAACCAAGGTAGTGCCCGTGAGGGAGCGGGTGGGCCATGGCCCTACTGAATACTCCTTCGGCTTCCTTGGTCGATCATAAGAGGCGAGAACAGAGGTTGCTTTCTTTTGCCCTGGTGTTCGCAGAGCTAAAGGGTAACAGGAAGCAGATTTGTTTGTGATGTCCTGTATTTGTGTCCATCATATAAGTGAAATACCCTTGAATACGACGTTAAACACCAATCAAACAAACAAACAAATTAACCAAGGTAGTGATAAGCACCAGTACCTTTGTGCTCTGAAGAAAAGAAACTGTGTTTAAACCTAAGTAGGAAAAGGTGGTACATCTGATCATATTTTTTTAAAATCCTACTCAGCTTGTTTTAATTTAAGTATTTTGCAAACAGTAACCAACTTTTAATCTTGGTTTGCATTTGGCAAGTTTGAAGTAATATTGTAATGAAATAAAAAAAATGGAATTACAAAAGGCAGGCTCTTATGTCTTCTTTTTAAATTTATTTTATAGACTCTTGAATGGTGTCTCGATCTGGGAATTCTTGAAGTCACAGTTTACGCTTTCAGTATTGAAAATTTCAAAAGATCAAAGGAAGAAGTTGAGTGTTTAATGGAATTGTCAAGAAAAAAATTTGCCAGGTTGATGGAAGAAAAGTGAGTTATCAAAAGTATTAACATTTAAGAAAACCCACTTGATTGATTCCTTTAGTAATGAGGTGTCAAGACAGTACATTCATGTATACAAATTTAGACAATATGCATCCTATCACTCACGTCTTTGGCTGAAAATGGTCATGTTGGAGTACATTGATTGATTGAAAGGTGATTTGACAAATCCAATCCGGGTGATACACCTACATTTACTACCTACATTTAAAATCACTCAATGTCTTGCTGGATCCCTTGGTTGATTTTCAGAACACCTGTAGGATTTAGTCTGTTATGCAGAAGAATATAAATCTATACCATACTTATGTATATTATTTTATTAAAGTTTCAATATTCAGAGTTACATATATGTGAATGTGGTAAAAATCCGTTTATTATTTCTAAAAATATTACAAAATAAGTCAACAGAAAAAAATAGACTGCATTTTTCATGTTTTTTTTTTAACAAATTGAGGCACCTTTTACTAGATCCCATTCTGCTCTATACAATGGTACGAAATTGGAGGTTTTTAACATGAATAGTTTTCTACAAATACACTTTACAGTGGAAAATGTAGAGTCTGCTTAAAAACATGTTGCCAGAAATAGGCAATTAAAGTTTTGTGACTTTATCATGCAAAAACTAAATAATAGACTCCAATTTAACTGTTTGTAATTAAAAATTCGAATTATTTTTTTTCACCAACATATAGTTTGAATACCTAACTTTTAATCCAAGCGTTAACAAAATTTGGTTCATTTTGAGCCCAAGGGGTCAAGCAGGACCTTGTGCCAGTGTGACCAATTTTTGAAAATATATACTTGTTTTTCTATTGTGGAGAATGAAGATTTTGTTGTGGGATTTTCCTCAATACTCTATGACCAGGTTAATGTTTGTCCAAGAAATAAGCAAAATTTATAAGGAATTTCTTTTTTTCTAGGCTTACCTGTTCATAGCTGTGCTCTCCCTTTCTCCCATTTTGTTACTTTAACTTGTAAAATAAGAACTGGCTAATTTGGGATTGCAAGGGGTGGTCCTGATGGTGAGACAATGAGATAAAGATATCGATATAGTGAGGTATCATAGTTACAGTAATCATCCGATCAGGATACTCTTGTTAATATTCAGTGTGTGAAGACACAAAAGTGAGGACTAGAATCTTTTGATATCACTTTAATTAGTTAAATAGTTAAAATGATATATTTTGCATGGTGTGTTACGGTAAATTCACTTCCATGTACCACTATATTCTACACTGTTGTGGGCAAATCATTCCAAACTTGTTTGTGTACAGCATAAGATCAGTATTATAGATGAGTAGCAGCCTCAATTGCATATTAGGTATATGAGTGAGTCATACGATATGGCTCCAGCAATCCCGGGGGAACAGTGTGAAGTGGACGATCTGTCGCCATATAAGTGAAATACCCTTGAGTATGATGTTAAACCCCAATCAAACAATCATTTGCATATTTGTAAAATTATGATCCCATAAGGCATTAGGGATAAATCTAAGCAAAATTTGGTGACGTGTAATGTAGGATGGCAAGATATGCCATATTCGCAACCTGCCAATGGCCTCATTTGCATATTTATGGGATGAAGTGAGTCACTTTAATCTCTTGTTGAATTTGGTTATACATAATCTCAAATTTTCTATAAAATTATTTGCAAGTTTAGGTCAGAGCTTTCTCTTCATTCCACTGATCTCCAGTTTTGCTGGGGATGAGCCTAGCAGTAGGCTGCAGTATACCAAGCCTGATGGCAGTGGGGAAGTGAATTAGTTAACTAAAGAAGACACTAATTGATGTCTTCAACACTTCTTAAACCATGATTGCCATCGCTTATTTGCTAGAAACATGAAGTGTTTGGAAAAGTGTGGTGTGATTTGTAAGACACTTAGGACCCATTTGAAGCAACTCCTGGACATGAATGTAGTGGATATCTGAGTAGACCTGTTCAAAATGATCGGGTAGTTACAGTTCAATATTTACCAAGGAAGTCTTATCTCCTAATATGCTATGAGCAGGTAGATGTCTAGTTTAGAAATAAGGATATTTAATATAAATTTCTCTATTTTGAATTGTGATTTTTAGAGCTCTTCTGGACAAACATGGTGTTTGTATTCGTGTACTTGGTGACCTGTTGCTGCTACCACTGGATATACAAAAGACCATAGCTGATGCTGTCATATACACCAGCAAGAATAAACGGTAAGCCATTGATTCTGAAAACAGACTTGGCAGAAGTTGTTCCAGTAAAACGCAGTCTCAGATTTAAGTTTTTCCGTTTGTTGGATGTCCCATTCCCATATGATACAACACGACCAAACACCATCAAACTTTTGTTTGACGCTGTTTTAAGTAGTGCTGAACGGTTACAAACTTGAAGGTATTCGAATGGTAAAATCACTAACAGATTAACTAAAAAATTTGACACGCCCCCTAACTTTGCCGGCCACCTGGAAAAGTGATGGGTCAATTACTTGCAGAGAAATCTGCCCCTGTGTTTTACTGCTGTCATTTTGAATTCCAATAGTGAAATAAATTTAAAAGGGGTTGACTTTTAAACTGTAAAATGTTTATTTGTCTATCACACTTTTTCTTTGAGAATTGAAGTTCCAAACATATACATATATGTCTTGCACCATGCTGTTGTCCCTTGCCAGCTGTTGCCATGGCAGAAAAAACTTGGGGTTACAACATCTTTCTTTTAAACAGGTTATCTTCTTTCTTTCTTTTTGATGGCAAATTGGTCTGAATTATTATTTCAACCGAGTGATGATGATCTGCTAGGAAAAATGTTTTCAGCACACTGAGTGAGACAGAATGGTTAGGACAGTCCGTGAGAGAATGAAATTTTGGAGCGAATGAGCCATCAGTCAGGGAGACAGACACATTTACCATGAATTATATACGAAAAAAAAATTATTTTGTCTAGACATGGTAGCAAACTATGAGTGTCAAATCAGACACATTGAAAACATAGTAATAAATAAGCCTCAAGGGGACTGTATCATACGTTGTAGTCATAAATGCATCGGTGACAGTACATTGTTACTGTTTTTTTGTCCGCCACTACAAAACGGTGCTCCCTTGTGAGCCCACCATTCGGAAATGTCAGGGCAGAACCCTGCCATTTGACGCAAGTAAAAGTCAAGCCAAAAACTCAATTCATTGCATGAAAACTGAATTCCATTGTTGAATTGTAGAGGATAATAACAGATTTGTTGCTAGGAATTATTCTGAATTTGAATTCTAATCAGCAAAACAAAAGAAATGTATTTAAAAAATACACTTTATTCTATATAACTCTGTACTATCATGGGTTCATGTGAATCTATAAATAGCGCGAAATAGAATGCCTAGCCCTGTGTTATCTGGTTGGCTGGCTCTGACTCTACAGCCAATCGTTTTCGCTGTTGTCTGCTCTATGGGCTGGTATGTCAAGCACATGTTTTGAATGCATTGACAGTTCACAAGGCGAAGCCATGTTGATTATTTTTGATAGCCTTATTTACAAAGTTTGCATAAACAGTACCGTTTGTGCCGTGCTTTGTCCGGATGGTGCCTTATTATGATAATTGACCAAATTCCAAATTGTAAGAGAATATATATTTTTAATGCTTCAAATTTTATTGCAAGATGTTGGTAATGCAACTACAAACAAACCGAAATGGGGATGTTAGACGACTAGCCAAATCATACTGACTTTTACACAAATATCGCTCCAATGACTGCTTATAGACCCCAATAATATGACTGGGACCTCAATTTTATATTTTGTGGGGTCCAGAAGACCCCAATACTTGAGGAGCCAGCTAAACGTCTGAGAAATGATAAAATGACTGATTTTATACAGTAAAAAGTTATGTACAGTTAAATACAGTATTAACGGATACTGATTATGCACAAACAATCTCATTTAAAGCGATACTCCCAGCTGAAATGACCCCTATATCCCTTGAAAGGTTACCATTAAATGTACTTAGATATGGCATCAACTTATCATTTCTTGATTTCATAAAATAACCCGAGGATAACAGATATGTACCCTCTTATGACCACTGGTGGCTGACATTTTGGGCGGGGCCAGCTCTGTCCTGACATCACATGACTAACACTCTTGTGCGTCATGGGTTAATAACATTTGACCTATATAGATGAACTGTCAAAGGTTTAAACAGTAGACTCTACTGGTCTCGTGACATAGGGACCTATTTTGAAAGAAAGATATTTGATGTGTTTATATTTGTTCAGCTCTTCTGCTTTATGATAAAAGTACCTAGACATGGCCGCGTCGCGGCGTGGATAAATTTTACTGTACTTTAAAATGTGTTTGAGAAACATATATGCAATTGAAAGAAATTGCTTTTTTGGTGATTAGTAATACTATTAAAAGATTTTGTACAATTACATGTAGATACAGTGATAAATTGATGCTGATTATATACAACAGGCAAGAAATATAAAAGCTATAATTAATGAAGGTAAGAATGGATGAATGAACGAATGAATGAAAGAGGGAATTGAAGTGAAAAGAATTGAAATAAAACTGAAAGAATGAAGGATGATTGAATGAATGAACCAATTAATTAAATAAGCAATTCTTTCATTAATCCATCCATCCACTAATCGCAGCAACTCACACATCGATAATTCAAATGATGATTCAAGATAGCGAATAGGTATGGATATAACCAAATTCAATAAAACAAAATGGACACAATTGCATAATTAAGCAATATTTGTGTCTATGTATTGTGAACACAAGGCTTGAGAACCAATTCACAGATTTATTAAAAACTTTAGTGTTAAAAATAGTTTCCAAGGAAGATATGGGATTGCATTTCAAACCAAAATGACCATCACTCAAATTAAGACATTTACTTTAAACTGTTTTTTCTGTTAATATCATAGATGTGGTTATATTCAACTAGGGCCATCCATAATAATACAGGGATTTACCGGACGCAAAAAACGTGCGTCTCTGACGCACGTTTTTCGCCATGGACGCAAAAAATATTACGAATGGGGTCCCGTTGGACGCAAACTTTGAGTTACTGATTTAAACAATGTAACGACATATGGTAGGCCTAGAAAACGCAGTGGTAGTGCAATTGTTCAAAAGTTAAACGTAAACCAACTTGTCAGATGCGCGCGAACAGCGAGCCAGCAAAACGGGCTTTTCCCAGGCAGCCCCTGCATTCACAGGCAGTGATATCCAGTGCTAAAAATAGAACAGCTAACATCCCGACCTAGTTTACATCGCCTAGAGGGGGGTATTTCTATTGCTTCAATGCATACCATTGTCTGTGCAGTACACGCGGTGACTCACAAAAATGAGCAAACAGATGTCATTATCAAAGTTTTTCGGCGGCGTATCTGAAGAAGTAAGACGTGACAGATCTATTACAAATGAGCCGCATGTAGAAAGTCAGGAAAGCGTAGTTAGCGATGATACACAAGATGGCGCGTCGGCAAAAAAGCGGCCGCGGGTCCGATCATTTCAAGAGGAATGGAGACTGAAATTCCCGTGGTTGACGCTAAATGACAGTAATATGCCTAATGGTGGAATGATATGTACAACCTGCCGACGTGCAAATTTTGAAAATGCATTCACCACTCAGATAGGTTGTACTAACTTTCAAAACAGCACGTTATGCAGGCATCAAGATTCAAAACAACATGTTGAGGCCGTCAAAATCTTGCAGTTGCGCACGTACACAGAAACGGCTACGAAAAAAGCTCAGGAGGCCAGCCAAAATACTCAGGAGGTAAAAATGAATAGTGAAATTATACAGCTTAGAACTGTGTTTGTTATGACTAAAAATAACATTCCTGCTGACAATTTTAGGGACATCATGGAGTTGCAAATTCTGAATGGGGTAAACTTAACAGACTTCTACCGTCGGCCGCAAATTGTGTCAGAAATGGAGGTTTGTATCGAGCAAGTTGCAGAAGAAGAACTTCTGGATAAACTTCAAGCAAATGACTTCATTGGGATAATGTTAGACGAGACTTGCGATGTGTCAGTTGAAAAAAAAGTGGCGATTTATGTGAGATATATAGTAAATGGTGAAGTATGTGTTTCGTTTATTGGGAATGAACGTATCACCAACAGCACTGCTGCTGGCATTGAGGCTTCGGTTATTTCATTTCTGGAGAGAAAAAACATTTGTCAAGACGACCTGCAGAAAGTGTTTGGCCTTGGGACAGACGGTGCCGCTGTTATGACAGGCCGCCTAAACGGACTTGGAGCTAAATTCTGCCGGAGAAACAAGCATATGATTCACATTCACTGCATAGCCCACAGACTGAATTTAGCTGTATCTCAGGCAGGCAAAAACATTGAATATTGTAAAAACTACCACTCTATGATACACTCATTGTACCAGTTTTACCGTGACTCTTCTGTGAGGTATGACAAGCTCCGGGAACTTCAAACCTTACTGAATGACAATGGTAAAGCCAAACAGATTACAGAACCCACATCTGTTCGTTGGCTGTCTATTGAATCTGCAGTGAAGATGATCCTTGACAGTTACTGTGCCATAAAGTTGTCTCTTGATGCTGACAAAAGCCCAAAGGCCATTGGGATTTCCAAATTTCTAGGTAATTCCCTGTTCTTGTTGTTCACAGCCTTACTCATTGACATTTTGACTGTGATTGGAATCCTCAGCCTTACATTTCAGAAAGATTCTGTCAATCTCTCTCAGATAAAACATAGCATTGCCTCTACAAAACACACTTTGGCAGAAATGAAGAAAGGATCAAACAAAGTGGATGAGATGTTAAATGCTTTGGGGGATGTGCCAGATGCAGGGGAATCCTCAAAATATAGGGATGTGAAAGTGACAGATAATAACAGTCTTAGAAACAGGTTTAAAAACATCAGAGAGACATACATTGAAAAACTGTCCAACAACCTCAATGACAGGTTTCCAGATGAGATGCTGGACAAGCTGGAGTGTTTTGATATGATATTTAACCCAGCCAGGTACCCCAGTGACCTTAATCTCATTGACCATGGTTTAGATCAGCTGGCTGTCTTAATTGACTTTTTTGAAGAGCTTGTTAACAAAGATAGGCTGTTAGCTAGCTTTCTTCAATTTAAACACCTTGTTAGGTCATACCATGCACTCTCATTTGAAAAACTTGTGAGATTGTTGATCAGGGATTACAGTGAACAGTACCCTGACTTTGTAATACTAGCCAAGATTGCTCTGGTTATCCCTGTCACCTCAGTGCCCTGTGAACGAGGGTTTTCTATTCAAAATGCAATTAAAAATAAGGTCAGAAACAGATTAACCCCAGAGAGACTCAACAGGATGATGTTTATAAAACTAAATGCTGGCAGTGTGGGCCAGTTTGACTTTGCCAGGGCTGCTAGGATCTTTAATGACATGAAAAAAAGACGCCCATGATCACATTGAGTATCAGATCAGCACCGTCGTCATATAAGTGAATTACCCTTGAGTACGACGTTAAACACCAATCAAACAATCAGATCAGCAAATCAAAGCTTCAATAGTTTTCCTCTAGTCTTGTCTGTGTGATCACCATGTTACTTAAATTCTCATATGCCGCAGTCTGAGTAATATGTAACTCTGGGTAGCAAGGTTGGCTGAAAGTCTTTGTAATGGTACCGTACTTTAACTCAAGACAATGTAAGAATAAATAAATAAACAAAACATATTATACTGTAATACATTGTTTTATTGCATGATTTAAAAAATCAATGGACCCCATGTTTGTGAGCTCGGACCCCACTTTTTGGTAGAATGGGGTCCACTGGACCCATATAAAATAGAGGCCAGGTAAATCCCTGGATAATCACATTAGTCCATTCCCTCTGCCAATACACATAATCTTTGAGGTATTTATTTTAAAATTTAAATCTAAAATACACTAAAATACTTAATTTTTTGTCAAACCTTCTGCATTTTCAAGATTATGAAAAGAAGATCTCAGATATAAAAAGAATAAGTAAAAATGTTACCCCTGACTAGCGGTATATTCCTTAAATGGCAATAAAGTTGCTGGACTGCATTTTATTCTATTAAGGGGTATTTTATCATGTGATTAATCAATCTTTATATTCATATAAAGTTTTATAAATAAGTTCCTCTTGTTTGCTTTTAGTAAGCTCTAGCCTTCTATTGGCATTTGTTCTATTGCAAAAACTATATCTTTTTTCTGCTATATTGTTCTTATGCATTTGTACATTCTTTATCAAAATTACAAGAGTCCATGGTTTGGCGTAAAGAATGGAAGACGAAATAAAGGACTGTTTTATTGACAAATATTATTGTGTACATAATACATACCTTGTTTGTTATGAAATGGTGTGTTTACAGATACCGGCTTTTCTTCAGGACAAATGTCTGTCAACAAAACACATATTGAAGTTACAATTTGTGTAAGATGTTTGATTAAGTGTGCACAACTTTAGGAAACATGGTTTCTTGTTTTTTTCATGCTATGATTTTTCATCTTCTTAATAAAAGAGGACAACATGAAACGGGTTTAAATTTAACAACATGCATGCACCCTGTAAACAATACTAGCTTCTTGAAATTTAATCTTAAATGTGCAAAAGTGAAAATATATAATATAAATCATGTCTTATGCCTTACATTTTAAAGTTAAAATTAATAATATAAATCATGTCTTATGCCTTACATTTTATTACGATAAATTCTATGAGTTTTTCTTTTGAATTAAGGTCCGCTTAAATTTCCATAACAATATCTCATACCTATAACATTGAAAACACTGTCCCATGGCTCCACAGGTGGCTCTCTAGCTGCTCCATGTGATGAGCCCAATTTAATCTCCTCTTGTATAATGTGGCTGTCATCCCCCCCCCCCCCCTTCGATGCCCTCAATGGCAGTTTCGACAATTAGAGAAACAACCTGGAAATGTTCAAATTTTTTTTCTTAATCAATTACAATTTAAATTGTTTGATTGGGGTTTACTTTAGCGTAGAACTCAAGGGTATTTAACTTATATGACGACAGATTGTCCACTCCAAATTGCTCTTTCTTTAATTACGGTAAAAACCGAGAAGATACCTAGCAAGAACTCGCAAGCGCTTGCTAAAGCCCATCGTGTGACTCACTCCATGTCTTATGTCTGATTGTCGACTGACGGACTCAATCTCGTGATGGGTAAATTGAAGTAGGATTATTAAGAGCATGCTACCATTACGCCATGGCTGTGGGCCCAAATTCAAATTGTTTGTTTGTTTGTTTGATTGGGGTTTAATGTCATACTGAAGGGTATTTCACTTATAAATATGACGACGGACACAAATGCAGAACATCACAAACAAATCTGCTTCCCATTATCCTTTAGCTCTGTGAACACCAGGGCAATAGAAAGCAACCTCTTTTCTCATCTCTTATGATCGACCGAGGAAGCCGAGGGAGTATTCTGCATTGCCATGGCCCACCCACGCCCTCACAGGGCTACTCAATTTTGATAAATATATTGAAACCCACATCACTTATCTATAAACTTTCTGTTTCTTGGCGCACTGAAGGTGGGTATAAATAAGAATGTATATATGCTCCTATACTAAAGCAGTAAAACATTGGCCAATAAACATATTGGACAAGTATCATCTCTTAGGCATACTTTAAGAATGCAAATGTTTCAACATTTAAGATTCTTGTTAAACTTTATTAATTACGAATCTCGATCAATGAAAGGATTTATTTCATTGAAACACCTAGTTAATATTTAATGACCAATGAGCCAAATATATGGGAAATTACAAAAAAGCCATGAGCATCAATTAGCTGCCATTTTGTTACCAGGGTCTTTGAATGTTTAACAGAATATAATTCAGATATAAAACAGGCTAGCAAAGGATACTCAGAGATATCCACATTTTGGATAACATTTGAACAATAAGCTTTCACGAGCAGTTTTTGTTAGGTAGTTTTAGTTTTAAAAGAAAAACAAATAATGGATTAAACAGATCCGCTTTGTGTTGACCCTTAGCTCTGAGAGCAACAGGGCAACTGTCACATTTTGACATCCTTTGTTGTAACATATTTTTAATAATTTGGTATTTCAGATAAAGTCTGAAATTTAAAATGGCTAATCATTGTCAAAAATGACAAGTTTATTCTCTGAATATGCAATGACACAACCCTGAAATGCAAGCATGTTTAAAGAAAAAAATATCAGAGACTTTTCATACGTTCACTGAAAATGCCTGATTGAAAGCAAACTCAACAGAAAAATGTGTATGCCTTGCCAAGATTTTATATAATTTTTTTTTGTAAATACACTGATTAAACTGTATTAAACAACAAGTGAATATATAATCCAAAACAAACCTACCTTAATTGTCAAGCTGTGGATCTTTTATACCCAAACATCTGTGCACAGAAGGCATGCAAACCAAAGACAATTTGGCCTTGATAGTACTCTACTCACAGGCATGGCTCTTTCAGAATTTCATCTGTAGTAGACAGCTGTAACAGCACAATAAAACACAACTTATAAAATATTATAAAATTATTATTATGAAATATTTTCACTTATTTGAAAAAATATACCACCATGTGTAAGCAAATAACTCTGGCAAAGATAAACTCATCCCTTGTGTACGCCCAGGTAGAGGTTCCTTTAGTTGACTGAAAGCTTTTCAACAAGATCTAAGCTTTGCTTTGGTGACCCTGGGTGATTTTGCGAAAGAGGTTGCATGGTCTGCCAATGGAAGGGAATAGGGCCATATCCCTCTCTATTCATGTTGTTAGATATTTAGACAAAATTTAAGAATAATCTGGCCTTTTAAGGTGAAGTTAAGGTGTTTAATGCAAATTTACTTGAAAAGCTTGTTAAAGTAATCAATATCATGCAATATTTGCAAACAAATACCAAATAGAAAGACTTTCAAAGCTGCAGAAAAGAGCAGCCAGAATCATTTTAAAACAGCACCTAACTCCAACATCAATCTTATTAAAAGAACTCAACTGGCTCAGCATATCAGACAGAATCAAAATATCATATTGCAACTTTAATG
>JARFOD010140256.1:0-13157 GCA_031763545.1 Mopalia muscosa
AGGGGCAGTTTGGCTGGCAAAAGAGTGCCACATAGCCATACTGCTCCAAAACGTCACTTTGGCTAAATATTCTTCTAGACGGGTGGTCAGATTATCTCGCCTTTGTTGGCACTCCATGGAGGGTAGGGGACATGGGTGGTGAAACTTACTTCGCCCTATAATGGCAACTCAACCTCCCCTTCCAACCACAGGGAAAAAAAGAAAAGTGACAGAAAATGATTTCAATGAAAAGAAACAGGAAAATTGGCCAATTTTTAGATATGAGTAGCAAAACTGAAAATAAGCCTGTAACAAAAATATCGCCGTTTGCGCTAAAAAAAAAACGTTAATAGCTACTGCAGCTATATCTAATATAATTTGTACATACACAATGAAATATAAAAAAAACAAAAAAAAAAACAAATAATAATAAAAAAAGTTAACATCAGTAAATTGTACATATTACTGTTCTGTTGATTTCCTTTTATTTGTTCTGTTTACTGCTTGTCTTTGGGTAAACATTGGCTAAAGTATTTTTGACAACATGTTCGCGCCACAGCGTAACTGAAATACCACTGAATGTGGCGTTAAACACCAATCAATCAATCTTTAAAATGTAACCAGCATCTGTTCTGGGGACATTCTGATGGAATGTACCAGACATCAACAGGCATTCAATTTGTTAAAACTTAAGAATATTTTGGAGTTACTCATAGCTATCTTAATAGTAGTAAGGAAATCATAAGAGACTGAGGTAAAGATCTCTCTTATATTAGAAGAAGAGATCGGCAATATTAATGATCAAGGTATAGCTAATGTTAAGCGTTTCACAACTAGAAAGGATAGTAAAATATTAAAACTAGATACATATTTAATCACTTTCGATTCAACTGCAGTGCCCGACCAAATCATTGGTCCTTACAGGATGAAGCTGGATACCTTCATCCCCAACCCAACAAAGTGCTTCCAGTGTCAGAAGTTTGGACACAGAAAGAACCAGTGTTGAGGGGGTTTGGTACGCTGTCTTTCCACAAGGAAAGTTTCTGTGACAGTTAGGACACAGACCTCGGTTTAATACGTGGCCGTTTGGTGATGAGCACCCTTCCACTATTAAAGTGAACATCAGACAAACAACAACTGCTACACCAACGCAATCGGTAATAAATAACGAACCCCAACAAAAATATTAAAAATCAAAATCTAAAAAACCTTCTGGCCCATAGGTTCCCCCTTCCAATGCCACAACGGACGCCGTTCCAACAGCCAGTTAATGTAATTAATGTAGAGAGGGTTGGTCCCCTCTCTCCGAATCCATCAACAAATAATTATCGTGTGTCGGAGACGGTTACCCTCGAGAACCGCTTCGACGCCTTGGAAGGGATGGAGGTAAACATCGGGCCTCCTCTCTCTATGGTGGAAAGCCAACCACCACCTGCGCCTTTCAAAACGACTCCCGATGACTATCTGCGGCAGGTCGACACCAGGCATATTCACCCACGGTTGCTGCATCACAGAACCAAGAGCAGGTAGTAGGCCAATGCGGAAAAAATAAAATGGTGTTTTTTACTGATTAAACATAATATTTACATCTTTTTGATCCAATACTAAACTTTTAATATATTGACATATTTTAGCATTTATTCAATTTGTTCAATTTGTTTCTCTTTTTGATGCTCACTGCCAAGAGGACAACATTGTTGGCGACGTTGTAGTCGGGGTTGCTGAAACGGATCGGTCTGTATCGTGAGGTTAATTTTTATTAATTATTGTAAATAGCTTCAAATATAGTTTTTAACAGATTTAAACTATTTAATATATTAACATTTGTTTTTAACGCTAATGTATTTTCTATTCGGTTCATCTTGTTTCTCATTTTAATGTTTGCTATCTAGGATGCTTCAGATTGGAATTGTCTCTTTAATATTAAATATGGATATAAATAAACGATATGCTCACGCCACAGCGTAGCTGAAGTAATGCTGAATGTGGCGTAAAACACCAATCAAATTTTAAGTACTGCCGAGCGGGATGTTGGTTGCATATGATGTTACACTAGTTCTCCCTGAACTAACAGGCAACAAGAAATACTTCTGTTCTTTTAATTACTGCCATTAGTCATATGTACTCTTGGTTGCTAGCTTTTACCTGAAATATTACAATATAGTTAGGATATTATATATTATTTTGTAACGCACCTTGTTTATCTTCTAATAATTGAAAGTAATTTAAATACCTCTACAGACTTCATATAGTATGGATTACTCCATTTCACCTCAAAATACTACAACTCTACTAGCTGAGGTAATATATAGTTCTTTATAGTGAAACTGGTTTCTGGAAACTGGAAGAAAAATGTCTTGATCTATAGTAATATATCAGCTACGTTTACTATGGAACCTTGTATTGCTCTATTTTACTTTAAAATGCCACCATCGGGCTAAAATAATACATAGTAATTCATAGTACAACTTGTCCCTCTAATAATTGGACGAAGTAAAATACCAAGATCTATAGCACAAACTACATTTTCCATGGATCACTGTATTTTACATTAAAATACTCTCATCTGGTTTAAATAATATACAGTAATTTATGGTACAGCTTGTTTCTCTTATAGTAACTGGAATTAAATTACGATGATCTAAAGTACAATCTTCACTTACTATGGATTACTACATTTTTACCCCAAAATACTACCTTCTAATTGGAAATCTAATCTTCCATTTACTATGCATTACTATACTTTACTTCAGAATACTTCCATTGACTACACTGTTTTTATATTAATTTGTACTATTTTAAAGTAAATTTTTTATAACGGTCCTGGAGTGTTACCCCACTGGAAGAAAGAAAGCAAAAAAAAAAAAAAATCCCATGGAAACTGTGTTCATTAAAATACTCAAACCAACATTAAACACATATCAAGGCCTTTCTTTCTATAGTATTTATGACACAATTATGAAGACGTTCAACAGATAATAATCACAAGCCATACATTGAACACCAAGCCGTTGATCAGAAAGTCAACTAACTCAACTGCATTATTCACATTGGTTCATGTGATTCTATTGTGTATATAGTCTAAAAATTGCTGATACAGAATGGCTTGATCACGGTGTAAGAAAACAGCAAACCGTTGTCCATAACAAAGAGAGAAGTTTACATCCATACAAACCTGTTATTATTAAACTTCCCCAAACGATTTGAGAGTAACGAGTTACTAGTGTGAGAGTGTTTTCCCGGTATAAACGATAGAAATTGCTTGTCGCCGATGAATTTCTAATCTGGGCAGACCTATACATCCAAGGGCCACCTTGTCTTATGAGGCATGCCTGTTGTTGTGTTTTACACTGTTTACATTTTCATTTGTGTTGCTGTAACAAGTTCTTTCAACCTCCTTGGCTTACTTATCTGTTTCCCTTGGTTTTAATCACCCTAACGTTTTTATTGAACGTAAACAATGAATAAACTCCCAGTTAGCTTTTGTGTTTAGTAAACCTACGCATCAATATTTGTCCGACATTTCACAAATGCTAGACAAATTTGTTGTAGGTTGTGATAATGGTGTTGGAATTAATGTACCTTAGGTTTTGCTCACAGGCACGGATGTAATTTTACGTTCAAACAACCTGTAACAATTGACCACAAATTGGACTTAATATCTTTATCGATACAGCAGAAGAGAAGACCTGGTTTCCTTTATGTTATGGAATATCAACCACAATTCCATCGACCTGAAATGCAAACAATACAATGAATCAATATTAAATTTACTCTGCACACATATGTTTGTACTGAATAAAGAGGAGCCTTTCCAGAAATACATTACTCCAGGAAGCTGTTAAAACAGTCTAACCCCTTTCAAGTTCAAACCAAAACGGATCAGAACTACTTTGATACCGTGAATATGAAACGTTGAATCATTTTTTTTTTACCATTCTTACTACAAAAAAAGAAAGAAACACAATTATTTCAACAAGTTCATGAATTACTTCCACCCAAAATACACTATGACCACCGTTTAAATAATTGTAAGATATTATTATCAGATACCATTATCGATGCTGTCCTATTGACCCCGAACAAGAAAATCTATATTTCAACTAGATACACCTCAATGCAACAGATGACTATCATAAAATTACAAAACTTTCAACTATTCCTGTAAACGTAATGTAACGCATCGGACAGGATTCCTTTTAAGCCCACAGTCAGAAGGACTGTGGGCTATTCCCATCACTCTCCGTGGTCCGTCCGTCCCATAACAATTCTTATGATCACTATATCTCAGAAACTGCTGCTCCAATTACATTAATATTTTATTCAAAGCTTCCCTACATGGTCTAGCTTTGCAGGTAACATTTTGGTTCCTGTCTATCTGTCCGTTCGTCTTTAATTGAGTCATATGGCCGTAATTTACACTTTTTTGTTATAGGCGTGGAGCTGTTCTGGTCGCATTTTAGTTTTGATCTATTTATTCATTCTTTTGTTAATCATTTGTCTGTCTTTTGCAGTTCTATGCATATTGTTAATTTATGTTACTTTCATATTTTGTTAATAACTTCATTTCATGGTCTAGTTTTACAGGTAACATTCCTGTCTGTCTGTCTTCAGTCTGTCCGTCCGTTCGTCCCATAACAATTCTTTTTATCACTATATCTCAGGAACTGCCGCTCCAATCGCATAAGGGCCCGCAGCCGTGGCTTAGTGGTTAGCTAGTGCGCTTTCTAGTGCCAACTTCCCTGTAGCGTTCACAGGATCGAGTCCGTCTGTCGACCCTCACGTATATGAGTGAAGTCACAGGATGTGCCTCCGGCAATCGCAGGGGGGGGGGTTTATTATGTTTTCTATCAGTTTTCCACCATAATAGGGATAGGAACAGTGTGAAATGGACAATCCGTCATCATATAAGTGAAATACCCTTGAGTCTGACGTTAAACCACAATCAAACAAACAAACAAACCAATCACATTTATATTCGGTTCCTGTCTGTCTGTCCGTTCGTCTTTAATTAAGTCATTTGCCCGTAATTTACACGTTTTTGTTATCAGCTAATCTTTAAAACCTCAATTCCAATAGTCCATATTTTGGATTTAGCTTTCTCATAAGGTGGAGCTGTGCTGGTCTTATTTTGGTTTTGATCCATTTATTCATTCTTTTGTTATCCATTTGTCTGTCTTCTGCAGTTCTATGAATATTGCTATTTCTTGTTATCACTATATCGCTGCTGCGATCACTTTCATGTTTTGTTGATAGCTTCCTTTCATGGTCTAGTTTTGCAGGTTTTGGTTTTGATCCATGTTATGTCTCTCTAACTTTTTAATGTACCCAGTAAATACAACTCTTCCTATACTGGCTTAGGCACAAGACGGAAAATTAAATCGTGAATCTGTCCCCTCTTAGACCCTTCTCTTCAAACTATCTTAACAGTGTGGTAATGTCTCTCCATGTCTTGGAGAGACCTTTGGAAAATACTGCATGGGCTTTGCGTAGGATTTGGAGAGAAATATGGGATTTTACATTCTGTGTTCAGGAGAACTTTGTCATTTCATCCATATGATATATAATTAAGGGAAAACCATTGAGTATGACGTAAGACACAAATCAAAAAGGAAGAGTGAAATGAAGTCAGCTGTCCAGGGTGTGTGCCAGTCCTTCAATTTGACCTAGGCTCCATACACTGATTTATTCACAAAATAAATAACTGGTACATTTGCTGTCAGACTTGTTTATAAACTGACATAAATGTAATTTGCCCGATTAAACAGTTATGTTGAAACTTGAGATGTTCATGTGTAGTATTCATTTAAATTTAGTTTACTGAGGAGAAAGGATTGCACATCCACACTTGATAGCCCTTTGGCTTAGGGCAGTTTGTGTAAAGAGTAGCAATGCTGTCTTTACTTACCACAGGAGGAAGATTAACTTTTAAACATTATGGTAACGCTTCACATCTTGTTGGTGCTAGTGTCAATTATTGTTGGAGTATATCAGCATCATATTAGTGAAATAGTAAAAAAAAACACCAACCAATCAATCAATAAATCAAACACAATTGATATATTTTAATGGACGTAGATGTAGAAGATTGTGTGAAAAGAACCCTACTAAGAGCAATATGTAACCAAGATATCACAGGATTTTGTGGTTCAGGGTTTTGAGTGTTAGATCAAGGGCTTAGGCAGAGGGGTGTTTACGTGTCCAAATGGCTACCCTGTTTTAAGAACTACTTACATGCAGGAGAAAGGGAAACTGTAACAGCTGGACACCCAGTCATTTAAAAGTGAAGCAAAATGACCATTTTGGACACCATACTTTTGAAATTCGGGCTAATCCCTTGGGTGAGATTCAGGGAAAGTTTTAAGATTAACCCAAACACAGGACAAGCATTTCTGAGTTAGACCTAAACAAAAAATGTCTTGTTTCCTCTAACCTGACCGACCCTTACGGAATAGCTGAAATTTAAAGTTTTTATTGGCTTCTGAAAAAAATATTAAATGTTTTGGTTTTTTTTATCAAAAGACCTTTACAAAAATGGCATATTTTGATAGGAAACTCGTTTTAGGTAATGTTTTTAGTCATGCAAGCATCTGTATCAGTTTTATTTATTATCTACTGTTTTGTACAATGTCAAAAAAAAAAAATCGTGGCTGCCTAGCCCAATTTTTTTCAGGCCGTTCGAGGAAACACAGTATTTTTTTTTAGGCCTTAGATTTTATGAACACATATGGGTTGGTGACTGAAGCAAAGCCATTGTGTACGATATAGATTCAATTTTAGTGTCATGTATTGTTAAGGTTTATGTTAACTGTTATTTTTATTGGTATAGTCAGGGTTAGTCTATTGTTAGGTAAGTGTTTTGTCTTACATGACTGACATGTCTGTGCTATATGAATATAACAAAAAACACATGAAAGAAAAAAACACTTTTTTGACATGGTTTGTTTTTGATATGTGACAAAACAGTGAAAGAGGAGACTGTCAAAGGATAAACAGCCTGTTGGCACCATTATTTCTTACAAATATAAAGGCATTATTCATATATATATATTATTATATAAAAAATATAATATAAATATGCTTTCCCATGCGTTTAAATCATTATGAGTCTGAAAATGCTTGCCTTCAGATAGGAAAAAAGTCAGTAATAGAACAGAATATATCAAAATAAACTCCATCAAAACATAAAGAATAGTAATATATACATCTAAGTCTCCCAGATAAAGTTTGAATTAAGTCATGGTACTTAATGGCTGGGAATAAAATAAACCATAAGGTTCCCATCCTAGAGCCTCATGTGAATTAACTTTCATTCAAATTCTAAAATAGGCATAGTAACAGTTTATATATTGTATATGTTCTACATGTGATGAGCTTGACCAGAATGAAATAAATAAACAAAAATAAAAGTAAAGTGTTTCCCCACTGATAGAGAACCACATGGTTTAAAAAAATTTCATTTAAAAATAAGAAATTCTAACTTTCAGCCAAAAGCATTGCTGATGATGAAAAACTTACTGTGGATACCGGTAATCATAAAGTAAACCATAGGCATGTACCAGTACCACAAAACCTCTGCACATGTATTGTCATTAAACTAATGTTAAAGAACAGACAGTTGCAACTACCTTGTGCTCATAGATTAAAAAGGGAAGTAACTCTGTAGGCATATAAGAATTGTTGCTTTGCTCTACATCTGACAAAACCAAGAACATGATAAAGTTTATAAATGCTACATGTACAGGGGCTTAGCCAGAAATCAAAAGTAGGGTGTCCAAAATGATAATTTTGCTTTACTTTTCAAATAACTGGGTGTCCACTTTTAACAGTTTTCCTAGGACTGGAGAGGAAAATTGGCATCTTTTTAACTTTTCATTGATGCTAGAACTAGACTAAATAAATACCGTCTCCCAAAGTGAAGTGATTTGCATGAATTATCAAATATCAGTGCAGAGGTAAATGATTGAGTGTCTAATTTTGACAGTTTCCCTATCTCCTGCATGTTGAAGTTTCTCAATACAGGGTATCCAAATGAGGCAAATAATCACCTCTGCATGGGCCCTTGAAGATCACATGATATGAGGACTTAGGCGCCATTTTCAGATTTTTACCAAAACTGGGTTCTATATTTTATAATCAGCAAAACTCATTTGGACAATATAAAATGAGCAACTGAATGGATCTTTTTTAAAATGACCAATCTGTTTAAAATTGATATACATAATCAAAGCTTCAAAAGACCAGGTCCTAAGTTGCTGTATATAAATAATGCACGTAGTTTCAGGCTACACATTATGCTACAGCTTTCTTGGGCTCATGTTGAATGTATTATGTCTCAAATGATAGCACGGTTGTTTGCATGCACACACATGCATGGCTGCTCTTTCTGAAATGGTGCAGGAATAACATACAATCCTGCTTTCATCTCCGTATTATATACCAACGACATTTGAATCGTACGATGAATGTTTTAAAAGGGACTCCTGTAAACATAAAGAAAAATATTGAACGTTAATATGAATCTAGTTGAAAATGAGCTTTGAAGTGTAAGATCACTGTTAGGGATCGTGGTAGCACCAGGGTGGAGGCTCATCATATCCTACATGGAATTATACTTAAGGTTTGAATAACATACCTCCATCTCAGGCAACCCTCTCTCTAGTTGACCTTTCAAGAAGAAAGCTCTCCTATCAATATTTTTACCTCACACAACTAAAATCCTCTTGTTGACATTTGCAGTAAGAACCATGTCACATTTTGACCTTTTAAGAAACATGGATTATATTGTCATTGGTTTGGCTATTATGAGTCTTCTTTGCACCTCTGAATCAGTGTGAACCATTGTCCAGGTTTCAAACAACACACAACCCAGATGCAGCTCCAGGTTGCAACAGAAAATTAATGAGATATTTTCTTTAGCAGGTAATTTATATCATGGCGTAAGGATGGAGCCTTTATTAAAATTTTGTTTTGATGTTTACCAGAGATTAGATCAGTTTGAGCAATTTTAAACGGTAATAATTTGGTAATTTTCAAGTTAATTATTGCCACATTTGCCAGCCAAAAGGTTCTGTGGATCTTGGATGTATCATCTTTTAGTCCCCAATTGGTGAAAAATAGCCTTACCTTCCCCATTTCATGCCAGTTGCTACCTGACATATAAAATACAGACAATAAAATGTGCTGGTTAAGACTTCATAGAACTATGATGAATATTAGTTACCTCTTGTCGGTCTGTCAATCAGTAACATTTCTCCTCCCTTTTTGGTAATAAATCTACCTACAGATAGTGGATTGAAAAGTCACAGAATAAGTTTGACTTTCTCACAGAGTTAGCAACAATATGGAGAGATTTAATCATTTTAGTTAAAGGAAAATTTAAAAGAAAAAGCTACTGCAGATTATACTTTGAGTTAATTCACATTTCTAATAATAACAACAAGTTGTGTATCATGTTTCAGTTTGGCTCAGTTTTGTTAATTTTTTTGTCAAAGTTTATAGACACTTTAGTTTAATGGCTGTCCTCATAGGGAGGTCTGCATTGTGTTTATGGTCTGGCAGGTCTCTGTTGTGTCTACTTGCCCATAAAGCATGTAACTTTCTGACATTCTCTGTTTAAACAAAACAATTCATAAAATATAATGTTTTACCCTTTTTTGTGTACTTTTGTGTGTTACTGTACTCTGCTACAATTGTAGTGGTGTTACTGTGCTCTGCTACAATTGTAGTGGTGTTACTGTGCTCTGCTACAATTGTAGTGGTCTTTGCAAATTTGACAAAGGAAATAAGAATTACCCTGTTATGAAATAATGCCATGGCTGTTAAAAACGTGATGCAATAGAACAGGTTTCATCATGTTGGGTTGTTTACCAATGGTATCACAGTTCCCCGGCCATGGCTTAGTGGCTAACCAATCTGCTCACTGATAGTGTACTGTTTTGATATACTGTTCGCAGGATTGTGTCCATCTGTCGACTCTATAAAGGTATATGAGTGAGTCACACAATGTGGCTTCAGTAATCCAGAGATGGTTTACCAGGTTTCCTCTTGATTTTCCACCGTAATTAGGCAAGGAACAAATGTGAAGTGGGCCATCCATCGACATATAAAAGAAATACTCTCGAGTACAACTTTAAACCCAGATGAAAACCAGTAAAAAAAATTAAAGAAAACAAAGCAATGATGTCCCTGATAACAATTCTGTTTGTCGTCGGTCTCGAGTCTTAACTTTCTATAAGGTGACATCATTTACAATAAAAACTGTTCTTCATGTCCTCGTTTTGAGTCCTCACATGGACCGCAAATACGTACATGGGGGAGTTAAATATACTACAGAGGGTTTTCATCAGTTTCCTATCAGTTCTATATCTGCCTCATTTAAGTGTGACATGGTAAGAAGAAGAAATTCAACGCCATGACTTCTGTTTAACCCAACAAATTTGCCTACCTTAAACTTCTTCATAGGTGTGCAGAAAAAAAACTGACTTAAATTATTGACTGGCATTTCAAACTTGTAGACTGAAATTCTTCTTTTTGTGAAAATGTCCAAGGTATAGGAAAATTGTGACAGGTTATTGTAAATTTCCAGATAAATTATGCAAATTAGCTGCGAATGGCAGGCTTTTAAAAACCTGCTAGTGTTTTCTCAGCAGGAAAGATAATCCGTTATCAGTCATTGTCCACCTGGTCTGCATCCAAATGCAGTTCGTAACTTAATTATAGCTTCAAACACAATAAGATGCTCTAGCTTAATAGTAAAATTTATAGAGATTACTTATCTGAAACTAATGAAGTGAAAACAACTGAGTTGAAAGGAATTGTACTTTTTTATTTTTGCAATGCTTTGTATTTGAGAGCTTCTGAATGCAAGACACCCCCTCATAGGTAGCCCCATTTGGCCATCACAGCCTGAGGGCTGTAACTTGTTTTATTAGCATAGATTTGGCATATTTTAACCCATTATATATTATGTATGCTTAAAAGCATTTCTAGTCGCTTTTATGCTGATGTCTGCGGTTTATGCAGAGTCTAATCATACTAACCATGTTTAACATCAAGTTCATTGACCGATTAGATATACAAAAATATCCAGAATATTAAGTGGATGGGTCCTATGACTAAGCCCTCATGTTCTTATTTGCACAGCACCTCTTGTAGTGTATAAGTAAACTTGATTAAAAATGAAACTGCCATGTGTCAATTGTCAAAAAAGGCAAATCCCAAAAAATACAATTCAGCCACACTTTAAATTATAATTTGTTGTGGTGTGTGTGCTGTAGATCTGGGGCCCATGGTCGTGGCTTAGTGGTAGTGTGTTCCTTTACTAAAGTGAACCTGCTTCAATGTACCTGTGCATTGCTTCACCTTGGAGGACATGCCCTCATTTTTAAAGTGAAAGTACATTCACAACATAGACCTTAATTCAGCCTGCTTTAACCTGGAGGGAAATCACCAACATAGGTTTAGTAATTACATTCTAATTTACGTTATGTGGTCACAAAGAAATCAAAGAAATATTTGAGAAAAGCGTTTGACTTTCTAGTGGTCAATATATATTTAAACTAGTGTTATTCAAGTACCTGTAACATTTTTGTATTGCATTCAAAGGTCATTTTATACAAGGGTCTCAGCTTTGTGTTCACTGTTTTTCTTTATCATGTGGCTAAAATATTTGTATACCTGCATGTACCTGTGTATTAATATCCAGACAGGCAAAGACAAGTTGAATTAATTAACCACATGTAACAATGGACCACACAAAATCATCGGGCATTATCTCGACCTGTATTTTTTAGATGTTCCAATTAAAAACCAGACGATTTGCAGTCTAGACTCTCCTCTATGAAGTGTATTGTTTTTATTGAGGTATTTATTTGTGGTTTACTCTGTTATAGGATAAAGTCCATTCAGTCTTATCGACAAGGTTTTTTTTTGTCTGACCCAGTTTTTAAATCTGTAACAGGAATTGTTTAAATTAGAGCATAAGCACTAATGGTATGAATGAAGTCAGAGGAATGGATCAGTCAAGCAGGCAGGCAAATAATTAAATAAATGTATTTATAAAAAAAAAATAAGGGAACAAATTCATATTTCTCCTTTCACTCTGTTAAAAAAATTGTGTTATGTGGTAAATAATAGTTGCACAGTGCACTGTTCAAATACTTTTGTGTCTGGTGTGTTGATTATACAGTTCATTTTATGATTGACTCAGGATTGGGAAGTGATTGATTATTGATATGTGTTTAATGCCATGATCTAAGTTATTTCACTTATATGAAGGCAGCATACTTCCAAAGAGTGAACAGAAATACTTCAATTGTAATGTCCTAAGTCTGGGGGTGCTCAAGTAAAGCTCTTTCAATGTGTTAAATATATTTGTGTCTGTAGGATATATTCAATGAGTCCAGTGAAATGTTTAGTCACATTCATACAGTACAGGATTAAATGTTGGATGTTGTACGTGCATTTGACTGGAGTAGGTGAATGTACATGTATCCCCATTAAACAAACGGTTAAACCGCAATAAAAGTGTTTATTCTGAATTAAACAGGAGTATATTTCAAGTTACATGTATTATATAGAGGCTTCCCACAAAATTGAAAATAAGGTTAATTTCTGCTGATGTGCTGAGGCTGACATAACTTGTCTTTCAACGCACATCAGATAAACAAGCGGAATGTTGGTCTGTTAGTGTCTGGTACAGCTACGTGAAATGTGTTCTGGTGCACACATACTTAACTCATAGTATCCTGCTTAGACTGGTTACTTAACTTACTTCAAATACTATTATCAGCCTAGTATTGCAGGGAATCCAATACTTTAATAACCCTGTTCTACCTGTAAGTTAGGATTGATATAATAATTTTAATCTGAGGTTGAATTTACATTCTGCTTTATTGCTAGCGCTTTAAATACAAGGCACAAGGTAAAGCTAGAACAAGAGATGATACTCTTTCTTTTAACACTGTATATTGTGATTTATCTTTGAAATCATATGTACCCAAATCAGAAATGTTACGATAGTTTTTATCTACAGGCATGTGCTGTAGGGGAGAGCGGTCAGAATGGGGTTTCCGAACTGTTTAATGTGCAAACTTAATTTAGGAGGACCAATTTATAGGTTTCCCAAATTTCTTGCAATCTTTGTTTAAATTTGCTCTTTGCCACTGATTTTGACA
>JARFOD010140267.1:0-13157 GCA_031763545.1 Mopalia muscosa
TATATTAATTGTAGACATTTTGCAATTTTCCTAGTAATGTTAAAATATATTTTGTAGACCGTGGGTCAGGGGCGGAAGTTATAAAAACTCGAGCATATTCAAGTCTCAGTCTGTGATCAAAGTCTTGAGATCATGCTCCCTGAGTTGTGCTGCTATTTGGTGGTTATAACATGTTTTGATCAGGTAATGAGCGGAGTATAACATCAATGCACAGTCCGACTCTTGAGCACGCTGTTGTTGAGTTCTTCTGTCGATGAAAGTGAACATGCACTACGCCGATTCTGTCACCTGCTTCGAGGTGCTTTTGTTTGTCACTGATAAAATGTTTTAACCATTATAAATATGAAACTGATCCGTGTGTGATGTGTTTGCATTACGCCCTGGGAATGTTCTGAGTTTGTCCTTTCCTGTCTCTGTTTGAGTGGCCTCAAGGGTAGTTTCCTTCACCCAGTTCACACCGCCATCTGAGAGAAATAACATTAAGTACGGCGTTAAACCTCAATCAATCAAACAAACAGTAATTTATAATTGGAAATTATGTCTGAAATGCGATTTCAAACGTTGTGACCAATACATATAGAAGCTGTTATTCGTATGAAATTCACGTCAATGTGTAATCATAAGGGTACCATAATAAGGCTTATGTAAGATTTCCGTGTAAACATTTAATATTGCAGATGCTGATGTATCAACTGACTAACAGTAATACTTACAAATCCGCTGTTGAGGCCTACTTACAAAGCTGGAAAACCGGAGGATCCCTGACATACACCCCACAGGGCCTGGCTTGGAGAAACCAGTGGGGTCCCAACCGTTACGCTGGTATGTTAACGTATATGGCAAAATTAATACTAACAGTAACGCTGAAAGCAAAAGAAAAACAGATCAGACGTATCAGATTTATGTTTTTAATGTCTGTGAAGTTAGAATCCAGTTCACAGTTCACAATTCACAATTCGAAGGGAGCAGTCAATATTTGTCTTATGTAAATCTTATGTAAATACAAAAAAGAACGTATTATATAATAAATACGAAGCGTTACAAGGCTGAGATTTCGAACAGAGATACACGGTACGTAGCTCAACAACGCTGCATAATAAGAATGTTTTTATGGTTTTTAAGAGTTAAAGTGCATTTGTGTAATGGGCTCATGAGAAATAGAACACATGGGTAATGGGTTCTTGTGAGAATATATACGGTTCTATTTTGTTTTCAGCCAACACTGCAGCCATTGCTCTTCTAGCCGCGAAGAAGGGCATAGATACAAACATGGGAAGTAGGAACAACAAGGCCTGGGCGATTCACCAGATCGATCTTTTGCTTGGAGGAGCTGGTAGGAGTTATGTTGTCGGATATGGAACCAACCCCCCTAAGAAGCCTCATCATAGGGCTAGGTAAGTGGAAAAGGTTGTCTTTATTATATATGCTAGGGAATCAGGGTGTGGTTTAGACCCAAAGAGGCACTTAGCACATAAAATACCGTATGGTTCCCCGAATTAACGTAATTCAAAATATAAACAATTATAAACCATTTAATCAAAGTTTGTTCCTCAAAATGAAAGGAACCATAAAGAGAAGGGAAAATATACTTATTTTTGCAGCAAATATCCCGATGAAATTAATACACTGTAATGTTATCTATAGTCATCGTATGAATTAGTAAATTTTAAATAGTTTTACTCCCGAAATCCTTATTTAACACTGTTGTTTTCACATAGCATGCCGACAGTTTAAACCGATCAATATAACTAAAATATGTTCAAGGAAAATAAATATATATATATTAGCCACTTCTTAAGTCGATGAGTTTCCATATGCTTTTTCTTTTAACAATATTAATTTTGTGCTGTTACCTTCACAGTGCCTGTCCAACGGCATTTACCGATGCATGTAACAAGAGTACGTTCGAAGACCAAAGTACGGACAATCCCAACATTCTCTATGGCGCTTTAGTTGGTGGTCCCGCTAGTGACGGTTCTTACAAGGATGACCGTGGCGATTACATCCAGAGCGAAGTGGCTGTGGATTACAACGCTGGTTGGCAGACTGCCCTTGCTGGTAAGAAGCATTGTGCTAAAAACAATGTTTTGTATGGACACTCTGTAGCTTTTTTGTGTGTGGCTTCACCGTGGTTGCAAATCCCATATTAATTACTGCATAAAGGCCAGTGTGGTATGGCAATTCGCTAACAACGTATTAGTGATCACTCTCAGCATGGCGTTTGTTTGTTTTTTGTTTGTTGGTTTGTTTAGTGTCGCACTCAAGGGTATTTCATTCATAAGACACCGGATTGTTCCACTTCACATTTTTCTCCGCCAAATTAAGGTGAAAAAACGGGAGAAGACCTAGCTAAAAACCACCCCGTGATTGCGAGACCTACATCGTGTGACTCTCTTATTTACCTGATGATCGACAGACCCACCCAATCCCGTGAACGGTAAAGCACTAGTGGGCACACACGGTTACCACGAAGCTACGGCCGTGGCCTGCGCGACGTTTTGATGAAAACGAGGGCCTTCTACCATAGAGAGTTGTGTGCTGAAACATTGTTGCAAAAACAACAAATAGTTCTGTACATCTTTTGACTTTAGGAGTTTCGGTCATATGCATGGTATGGTTATTCTGCACTTCTAGAACAAAAATAACACTTGAAATACAATCCGGTGAACATCCCTTGGTCATGGCTTTTTGATCCTCTTATGACAGGCATGGTAAAGAATTATGCATGCCATATACCAATGTAAACCATCCTCTCGACTGTGGAGCCACCTCTTGTGACTGATCCGTATAACTGAGCCGACGAGGGAATTAGACCCAGTATTTAACAAAGACGACACAATTATTCATTGACTTTTCTGTTTTAATTTCAGGTGTGAAATATTTCAAACTGCAAGCGGGAAGTCAATAAAGTTCTTCGTGAAACAACGATAGACGCATAATTAAAATCAACAATATTTAGTCAAATAAAACTGATTTCACTAACCCAACTTATAAACGTGTTCTGGGTGAATTGTGTTCTTGAAGGCAACCTTAAAGCGTTTTAGGAGGGATCCACTATGGACGGAAAATGGAATCTGCGACCCGCAGTCAACTCAAGATATGTATTTAATACGTCATGCCGGTCATAAGGCATTCTCGAATCGGTTAGTGGTGTATTAGAGTAGATTCAACACACTGTTAAACGACACAATCTGATTTGGCCATCGCTTGTAATATTCAAATAACTGTTTGTATGCTAGGCTTATCTGCTCTAGCCAAACCGTAGTGAGTCACTGTCTAACTCAGACATTTCAGTTGTGAATCAACATCTTCCCATGACAAGGACCAACACTCTCAGCATGGCGTCTGTACATGTTTGTTTGTTTGTTTGTTTGTTTGTTTGTTTGTTTGTTTGTTTGTTTAGTGTCACACTCAAGGGTATTTCATTTATATGACACCGGATTGTCACACTTTTCTCCGCCAAATTAAGATGGAAAACCGTGAGAAGACCTGGTTGAAAAACACCCTGCAATTGCCGGAGCCACAACATCTGGCTCGCTCATATAGCAGATGGGCGACAGGCGGACTCGATCCCGGGAATCGTACATCGAAGTAGGTTTAGTTTAGCAAGCGAAGACGGTACCCCTAAGCCATACCCGCGGGCCCACTAGTAAATGAGATCTTTAATGTATATTACATGTATAGCCTACTTGTCATCCTGTGTTGCGACAGCCTCTTCCTTATTCTAAGAAAGGGACAATTTGTATTTAGTGCGGTAGGGAGAGGTCATCCGAAAGTAGTTGCTGTATACTCTTTGTTTACTTAGATTTTCAGTCTATTAAGGCAAAGTATCGAAGGAAGAGACGCTTAATGCGATGATCTTCTTTTCCGTCTTCCCTCGGAAAAAATCGTAACCCGTGAAATTCGTTGTATAAGATTTGACTGGCATGTGATGTAGATTTAACTAGTTTACCTTGCAAATCTCGTATTCATTCGGGATTTCGACATGCACGAATTTGTCGAAATTATTCTACTGTATCACCCTGTGTATTCCTTGTTGAAGTAAAAACATGGCCGAGCCTTTTTTTATTTTTTTACGTCGCGTTTTGCATCCACCGTGTAATCATCTAGGTTTTCAACGCCAACAAGGGCATTTTAGATAAATATTCACCATGTAAATCCTTTCACACTCGTACAGTGCTTATAGTGCTTTCGGAGGTAGCCAATGTACTACACATAAAGTACCATCCAGTTGTTGTTCATCTTGATTATGTCCAGTACTATTTTCGGTAATTTACGGAATATCACTACGCAAAATAGTCCTGGTTTATGGCTAAGCGGTCTATATGCGAGTGATGACTGTACGACGGTTTCAGTCAAATGGGCTAACAAGACCACTATTAATTTGCCATAAGCCGTAAAGTTAACGTTTGGCTCCACAGCTCCCTCCCAAACTTTCTTTGGGCGAAAACGCCTGGCGGTCTTAATCGGTCCTTTTGGAGATGGTGATGACCGTTGAAATTTTAAGCTAGCTTTCTTGCAATTTGATAAGGGTTGCCAAGCTACCTCAGAATGTAAGCCACAGCCGAATCACCCCTACATCAAGTGGTGATAAATACACCAAATATGACCTATTTATGATATAATATTAAATTGACCAGAAACCACTCAATTACTCCGAATCAAATACCAAATACTCCACCAAAAACAAATGTGCAGGTGCAGAACAAATAAAATAAGACAAAACATTTTATTCAGAACTATATTCGGAGCTGACAAAACGGAAGTTGATAAAAGTTGTTTTACACCAGTTGGCAATAGACCGCAATTAATTTGCCATAATCCATAATGCTGCTCCACAGCACCCTTCAACACTTTCGTTGGGCGAAAACACCTGGCACATAACTTAATCGGTCCTTTTTGACTTCCCCATAAAAACAGGGGATGACAGCTAAAATTTTTAACAAGAAAGCCTGGAGTGTGTTAGGGATTGCCAAGCTACATTCACAATGTAAATAACAGCAGAATCTCTCCGCCATCAAATGGTGATAATCACACCAAATGTGACCGGTTAAGGCTATAATATTACTCTGAACAGAAACCTCCACTCAATTACTTCACATCATTACCAATTACTCCACCAACAACAAATTCCCAGGGCCGTAACTAGAAAAACAAGACAACACATCATTTTTATTAGGAACTATAGTCGGGGATAACAAAACACAAGTTCATAATAGTGACCTTACGCCATATGCAAGACATGGAGGTAAGACGGTTTCATTTTAATGGGATAGCTATTGGAGCGTGACAAAGCGGATAACCTACTACACATGAGTGTAGTTTACATAGTTCAACCGTAAAAAAGAATGTATAGATAGAACCAAATGACCCTCGTTTTCAAATATGATTGCGTAATTGAAACTCAGTTAATTAAACCCCTCGCCAGGTAGTCAATTTAATTAATGGATACGGGGAATTCTTTCGAGATCTCCGCAACACTATACCGATGGTGAATATTCGAGTCTCCATGTAATTAACTAGCTAATTAAATTTACCTGTGTGATTTGATTTTCTTTTAGACAGGTGCAATACGGCAAAATCATTATTTTTGGACTATATCTTGACTCGGTTGTTAAAGAGCTCACCCGTAGCGTGTAAAATAAAATGGAAATATTCGGGATTTTTTTTTTTAATTGTGCTTTTTTGCTATCGGCGAGACCGCTTTCAAAATCAAAAAACTCACCTGGCCTTAACTCCCGCCTCGATGTTTAGGGCCTATACTGTTCACGGGTTTGAGTCCGTTTGTCGACCCTCAGGTATATGAGTGAGTCACACGATATGGCTCCGGCAATCCTCCTGGTTTTCCACCGCAATAAGTCATGATACCGTGTAGAGTTTATAATTGTAACAGAGGAGAAATACCATTGAGTTCGATGTTGAACGCTAATCAAACAAAAAAAGAAACGCAATATTGAAGTAAATAACATGCATTTAGAAATGTTTAAATGTCAGGTTAGAGGCACGATTATTTATCAATACAATATATGTCTATGTGTACAATAAAAAAAGATATGTGTATGTGTACAATAAAACCAAATGTGACTGTGTATGATAAAAATATATGTGTACGTTTATGCCTTCAAAAAAGATATCTATGCGAGTGTGTGTGTGTGTGTGTGTATTTAATACGTAAGTGCATTATATTTATAGCTTTGTTAAAATGTTTATCGACATGTCATATTGTGACTAGTTCCCGCTGATAGTCTCTTAAATAAATGTTTTATTCTTTATTCTGTATCCGATGTTAGATCAACAGGATTAAATCCCAATTACAGATCAATAGCCAGCATTATTGTGAGAGGAAAACTGGGTAATAAATTAACCCAGAACATCCACGACCTTCCTCTGGTTGTTGGCATACCAACCCACATATGGTTCACGGTAATCGAACCCATGACCCCAGAGATGAGGGGGATATGTGGACAAGAAGCATACACTCACTAGAGTGAGTCACTGAAGCCCCTTTTGATAATATTTATACATCTATCACGCGAAACATTCACTACCGAAATCCACCATATTCACCACAATAGGTCTATCAGTTTCTAAATGTTTTTCCTCGGCTATGAACACGTTCACTTCTTCCTGGCAACTTTTATAAGACCGATCTAATAAAGGCAGATTTTGTCACCAGAATTACCCTTCTGTTGGGCTACATAGCCATGTTTCTCTCCCCATGAAAGACGAGACAACACTATTCAGATTAGGCCTACTCACAGGGCATTTTCCGGTAAATTCATACTTACACAAATTTGGCAAACTTGGAGACGGCAATTGTGAGGAGTGTTTAATGTTAGATACTATCGAACACTATCTGATACACTGTAATAGGTACAATGCACAGAGACTAACAATGTTCAGTTACCTTTCGTCCGTTGGAATAACGAACCCTAACGTTAAAAATATTTTTAAACCTCAGAATAACTGCAGACAGGTATTTTTTATACTCCTTAATTTTGTCAGGCACACAAAAGTCAGAATTTATTAATTGGCTAAAACACACAAAAAATCAAAAGGCATATGCCTGATTGTATAAAGTAAAAATGTATATAGATATGGCGCGCATAGACCACCATAATACCGAGGCTAAATGCGCCATCCAAATTAAACAACTTACTAAAACAACTATCGCGAGCGAGCGTAACGATTGTACCACAGGTACGAGAATCTCGCGAGAATTAAACGATTGGTGGCATCTCCCTTATTTTGTGTATAGGTGATTTGTTGTGTTTTAAACGGCCTATCATAAATATAGCCTAAGTAGAGAAAGAGTTAATACACATCCATAAAACAAACAAAACATTTTATTAACTACCACATGAGTTTTTAAAACTTTTTGTTGAATTATTAGAGTCTTTTTAACTGCTCGGTAAGGTAACTGAAGCGTATACTCACGCAGAATATTAGCAATTTAAATTCATACACTAGACAATAGACACGTGTTTTAATTTCCTTGTGTCTATTTGTCAGTTTTTTTCTCTTTGTGTCCAGCTTTGACATTAACATAGACCTGTACTTTCTTATTATTTGCGAGAGGCGATCTGTATGGTTGCAGAGAGATGTTTGATCGGGGATTTTACTCTGTACTTAATGTTTCTTTCTTTATATAATGATATGTCAGGGCAATGCCTAAACGAATATATCATCTACACCACTAATAATAATACTGGCAAGCGACACGAAAACCAGTAACATTCAACACATACATGCCCTTCATGTAATAGATACGATGTTTTTGCGATAAACTATCTAAATTTAAAAAAAAAAATAAGTATATTTATATTGTAGAGAGAGAAAATTTTCTTGCTTCCGCTGACACTAACATAAAATAAAATTAGATATTAGGTGTTGTCTTTTTTGGTTAAAAAGTTTCACCCGTGCAAAAGCAAAATTAACCACAAACAAAACCCACCAAAGTTAGCAAATTAAGGAAAGTAACAACTAAAACTTAGTTAAGACCGGAGTTTATCCCAGCATAAACTGTATGTCTTTCAGACTTTAACTCCTTTTGAGGGCTGTTTTATGTTTGTATATCAACTACAGAAAGCCTTTGTCCCGCTGTTTTATGTTAGTATATCAACTACAGAAAGCCTTTGTCCTTGGCTAATAGCCCTCTGGCTAAGGGCAGTTTGTTTGTAGAATAACAATGCTGTCTTTTCTTAGCTCTAAAGGAAAACAAACTTTCCATCAGTATCAATACACCTCACACTTTATGGATGTGCTAGTGTCAATTATTGTTGGAATACACAGCCGTCAGATAGGTGAAATACCCTTAATCACGGCGTAAAACACTTATTAATCAGCCTTGGTGTATGTGCAATTTTATAATGTATAAAAATGAAGTATTTTCTCGTATTTCACAATGAAGACTATACACTAATATGCACGTTTATATAAACGAGTGCTAGCCAATCTATCTAGAGATCTAAATTCGAAACCCTGGGGAGGCTAGTCAACTTTTGTTCTTTTTTTTTTGCATTAAACTTAAATTTATATTCGCCATAACAAAACTATCAGGATAAGTTTAATTTAAACTATTAAATTATTTAAGTTAAATTATTAAACTAAACTTTTCTTCCTTTGCTTTAAAGTTAAATATATCAGGATAAGTTTTTAAAAATCGAAATTTGTGGTAATTCGTCTTTTACAAAAGACGTGAATTAAGCGTTCCTGGGTCAGCCATTCCCATAGAAAAAATATTCGAATATTTTAGATGGCTGACAAAAGTGGTGCCCTGGGCTTTAACTCAGTCGGTTAGAGAGGTGGTCAGAAAACTGAGTGTGAATCACAAAGGAGGCATGCATACTTGTCTTTCTCTTCCATTAAAAATATGTATCAAAATAAATTATACAAAAAAGTGTATTTTGTAACGCATTATAAAGGTGTTTGTCACATTTTTACTACACATGTCAAAGTTCCGTACATATACAAAATGGAATGCCTTTAATTAATTAGATTATTTGTCTCAATTTCGTTGACAAATTCCTTCACATGACCACACGCTGTAAATACAACACCTGCTTAGTAATAAATTCGCAACAATGTAAATTATCCAGGAGTACAATTATACGCTTACTGATTGACCAATCGAAAATCGGGTTGCATGCACACATCGCTCTGATTGGTTGAACGATGGGCAATTACCAACTTAGACAGGATTGAAATACAGGTTAGTTCACTTGAACTGTTAGATGTCAAAGTAAACCCATCGGGCAGCAAATTTCGTAAAAGTCTTCCAGAAAAGGAAATCTGAACGTTCACGGTCGGACAAAATGTTGTGGATATTTGCTATTTTTGCTTTAGCCTCTCTGCACGAGAGAGCCGTTTCACAAACGCTATCAGACTTAATCGGGTCCAATCCCAGCTTGACGGAGGTAAGTCATATTATGTAAAATAATATCGGTAAATTTTTGCCTTTAGAATATTCTGCCCTTTCATTAATGTTGTAAGATAATATTACATTTTGGGGTTTACGCTGTAAAATGCACTGTACGTTTACAGTTTGTTACATATTGGGTCTGAACTCCTGTGACAAATTCCAAATTTGTGGTTAAGCAATTCCTCGAATAAAAGTCACACCGACGACATTAGCATGCTGGTCTGAGATCACAGGTGTCCTCTAAAATTATGCAGGAGAATAAAGCGAGTGGTCCGAAAAGTTAAAGCACTGTTTAATCCGTGATGAGCATTGCCATATTGCGTTACTATATTATTTATAAAGTGATCAGTTTTAGTAGCTGACGCGAAACTATAACGTGAAGCAATTTTCGTGGCTTGAAAAAAATGTATCGTTTAGCAGGCATCGTACAAGGCGCATTGCTGACACTCCTATTGTACATAAAATATTCTAATTTATGGGAAGCTATCAGTGGTTATAGCCATTAGCAATGTAGACAATGGGTTAAGCTTACATAAATATGCATCCAGAAAAAAATATATACAAATTTATTCTAACACCTCATAATTAATCTAAATTGCTAAATTTGACAAAGTGATCAGAAGTGTATATTTTTGTATATTATAAATTAACCTAATCACCAATGTATAATTCTAGAGATCTGGGGCCACTTGACGTACGACGTAAGACAATAAAATAGCGTACGATATTTTTACGCTATAGTTTAACATGACGTAATTTTATCGTACGATATTTATTTGTCGTACGACGATTTGTGAAAGTGGCTCCAGGTTATCGAAATTAATATTATATGTGAATAAATAATATAAAAAAATGTTAGCAGAGTAGGGGCAATTTCGGTTGTCGGTATAGTGTACATTTAATGAAGATTTTGCTACTATATATAAGTACACCTGAGAATACAATAGAACCCTGAGGATGATAACGTCCTGTTAACTGCACCACATCCGCCTCTGGGGAACATATTGCTCATATAGCAGTCTTGATAGTGGTGGATATCTCCTGTCTGAATTGTTGCCATAAGTACGATCCCTGGACGCGAAGACCGGATTAGTTTTGATGTAACTTGCACTATGCTTTGAAAATGCCTGGTGGTTATAAATCAACCAGAAAAGTTAAAAGTGTAAACAGAAATGAAAAATGTGCTAAACGCACCTCCCTGTTGGGACACATGTTGCGAAAGCCTTTTGCGCGCTCCTGATGAGCGTATAAAAACATTTTAGGGCCGGTGAAATCTTATATCAATATTTGAGTACAGCTGTTGTGAGAGGAATTACGCTGATCTGACCGAGGCTCAATGATATTGACAATGTCCTATCGATATTCAACCAGCATCCCGGTGCCATATTATTCCTCTCAGTCTATCGGTCGACAGATGGGCGGACGGCTGGAGGCTTTTAGTGGAAGCGTGTGCCGCACGAAACATGTTTACTTTGGTAAAGACAACATGACATCTAGTATAACTGACGACGACTACATGCCGATCTTGGCAATAATACAATCTGTGCGGTAGTTTATTAGAGATCGCGTGGCTGGTTACAGATCAACAGTGTAGCAACGGTTTCACTCTTACCGTAGGTATAGCGCATACTCTCAAACTTCTGCAATGAAGCACTAAAACTTTATATGTCTATATGGTTTGCACATATGTCAACCTTTTACAACACACTTCTTATAAACGAAGCAGTATAGAGAAGCAAATCAAACAATGAACCATGACTCCACTTCAAGGGTGTATTGTAAATATTGCCAAGGTGAAAATAAAAAAGTCCATATGTTTGAATTATCGATTAACATGTAAGTAGATATCAAACAAAAAAAGAAAACAGCCTGGCGACCTAGCTTATGTGCCGCCGATCAGGTGATGTTCATTTAGCACTATAGGTATATGGTACACGTAGATTCCTGGTAAAACGCAAATCTACTCCGCACTTCTCTTTGTGTATCAATAGTTACTTTATACTGGGAATTGTAAAACTTGAATTTGAAAGTCAAGTAGTCGACATCTTGCGATTTATTGGTGTCTGATTCTTCATGTTCCATATTCGTTGTTTTCAAAATTGAAATATCGTTTTCGTAGAGGTACAATACTATCAAACAATCGTGGCAACAAGAATAATCATATGTTCAAAAAGTAAAAATACAAAAAGAAAAAACAAAAACCTTATCGGACGAAAGCTTTTCGTGCTTTGCTTTTCTAGTTTTTCAAAGGACTTTTATGAGTGCATTATGTGCCAATTTTATCTTTAATACATTTTACAATGTATAGAATACATCGTCCAAGGAAAGGTACACACAAAAAATACATAATAACATATTGATCTTATCAACGTTCTCGCCTAGGACATATTTCGAAAATGAGCTTGATTGTCGCTCCGGTTTTCCTCATCATCAGAGCTTCCGGGTCTTTGGCGGGCACTTTCCCTTTTGTTAGATTTTGAAAGTGGAAACTTTTAATGGGTACCACTAAAAATCTTTCTCACATTTATATTTCTGCGGATAAATATTCTTTTCAGTAGAATAAAAAGTCTTAGTTGCGCAACGCCATCTATACCGTCTGTTAAGTTAACAGCAATCGGCCTATTGCTGGATTCTTTTGTCAGTTTCGCTAGAATTGGCTTTATTACGGAGAATTTAAAAACCTCCAAAATTGCACCGATCAAAAATTGTGTATCAAATTTTTTTGTGAAATTATTTAGACCGATGCCATCACTTTATGACTCAATAATAAAAAAATAGGCAAGCCCGGTGCCCTCGCATTTTGGCTTCTGATAGTTTTTCCTTTACCATTCCCTACGAGAAATCCTCCATCCGCCGCTTCGTAATATTTACGTTTGGTGTTATAACTCCCTTCCAAAAACCTCCAAAAGTTGCCAAAATCAACTTTTCCCGAGAACAATCCAAAGCTGAACATACCAGTTGAGAGGGGTCATCTGATGTCAACTTCCGATGACTTTATATATCTTCTCCGAAACTGCATGATGGCTGACTTGATTACACAAAAGACTTAACAAAAAAATGGCGGTCAAATATTTTCAGCTTTGACATAGTTCGACAATATTCTATATTCTTCTTTGATGATAGGTTTGTTTTCTCTGTTTCTCATGTTCAGGAAGACGCCTTCTTTTTTTTAACAATGCTAGCTGATTGAGCTGGGTTTTTTAAAATCTATTTTAATCATCTTTTTTACTTCATAATTGGGAAGGAAATATATGCACCATTTCTCCTATACGCCCGGACGTCTTTCAATGTAAATTGAAAAAAATGAAGTTAGAAACCAAATGTGAACACAAATGCCTTAATTCCTTAGAAGAGGTGTGATATTCTTTTTTGTCAACGATTACAAGCAAATATATATAAATGTCAGCTGGGAAAACGATATACGGACGCAAATGTACCTGGAAACCCAACAATGAACTTTACAATCTTTACGCCGCACTTATCTATAGGTGCATAAATGGTTACTTTCTTACTGTCTGGCAGATACATGTACAAATTAATATTGTGCAAAGATGATCTGAAATAAACAGTGAATGTTACAGGGCATTAAATGTCCGTTAAATGTTATTTGAAACACCAGCATAGGCTAATTTAATATTGCGGTCAGCTATGATTATTTATCACTTGATTTGTCCATGGCTTACCTTGCTCTATGGCTGGTAAAGTTCGAGATGCGCTGTGTGTGTGTGGGGGGGGG
>JARFOD010140278.1:7446-27271 GCA_031763545.1 Mopalia muscosa
CCCCCCCCCCCCCCCCCCCCCCCCCCCCCACACACACACACACACTTGGCACTGGGACATGTGGTCCCTTTGGAAGCCCTTGGTAGGGATGGGACAGTTGTTCTCTACCCAAAACGGCTGCCCCATAAACTGCAATTATAAAGGCTATAATATGTGTAGCATAACCCTGTCATGACCGTTAAACTGTCGTGTTATTTAATAAGACAGACTCGAAAGCACGCAAGTCTTATGTTGACAATTGTTTCCAGATAATGGTCCTGGAACAGACAATTACGTTAAGAGCTTTTTAGTCGAGGGACCGAAGACAATTGTCGTCTTCAGTGACCAATGGGAAAGTCACGTCGCCAATGCTATATTCTAAGACAATATGCGACAGTTTATCGAAGAAAGGCTGTCTGGTCAGGACAGCTACTTCTCCAGTACGTTAAATTATTTAAAGCCATTGACAACATTTTTCTGCGACAACTTTAAGAAAATAATTCACACAGGAATTTTACATGTATTTGTAACCTATATGGTGATCAATCTTTTATTATGATGTTACATTGTCGTTTGTGAATTTGGAACGTTCGCCATTGTCCGAAATTCGCACAAGAAATTGTTGTGAATATATAAGAAAATGTCATCTTGTGTGCTAAAATTTAGCATTAAGCTTCTTGTGTTTATTTTACATTGTATAAGGAGCTTCTGGTCTTTAATAAATCTACCTTAATAAATTAATTTAAAAGTCGGAGCAGCCTGGGGTCCATTTCCGCTTCAATATTATCAAATCAATCTTTATTTAACGTCGGGGTATATGGAAAAACATGATAGGGCTACCTATGCCGAAAATCATCAATGACAGGAAATTCAAACTAACAGCTTTCAGGGCCAGGTATATATAACGATACATGAAAAAATCTGGTAGGTGAGATAGTGATGTGGGAATATGGAATACATGACAATGCAGAAGTGAAACTGTTCCTCTATCCGTTTGTCAGAAAAATTTGAGACAATTCCTAGCCAAGACTTTTCTCTGTCAGGCACCATACCCTTCATGAAACTTTCAGGATTTTTTGATACATTATCACGTACAAGGCCTCATTCCAAAATCGGTATCGGAAGATGACTATTGCCTTGTGCTTGTCAAATCAAAAGCATTAATATAGTTGTCTGTCCCTGTACAACTGTCTGGTAGGTAGTCAGGAAATTAAAGCCCTGTACTCCCACGGATTTTAACTTAATAACACAAAAGATTAAAAGGAATGTCAGACTGTGGACAAAAGCTATGACCTGCTCTTTAAATTATAACCCACATGTGTAGAACTACTTCCTGTTGACATCCTATCGGTGAGTCAAACTATTGACGTGAAACGTGTCAGTTACTTAAACAATGTTCTTTAAAACAAATACGAGCTTCATGAGACGACACCTAACTGGTCAGAACCATAAGGCAGAGTACTTACGAAGCATAGTTCGAAAGTAATTGAAAAGGCTCACAGAAATCACTACGTTCTCAAAGGGATTGTGCTTAACGTTAACTACGCACGCAACCTCAAATAAGACAAGGCCAAGTCCACCAATTCAAGGGACCATGAGCACGTTTTGTCGTCTTCCTCTCTTTGTCAACATTTGTATAATTATAACTACTACAGGGATGCATACGCTAATCCAGTATTTTACTGAAAACCTCGTTTGGCTTAGGAGTCATTTAATAACACGGGTTAACTGCTTGTGAATTGGCTACTTCCGCGTTTGGTTGAGATAGGTGTCCTGTTTGTGCGGCACGTGTTTTGTATGTGAACCATTGAATTTAGAGAGGTGAGAATGTCCTCATTCACCATATACATTCACCAGTAGCACAGTGAACTACCGTATACATTCACCAGTAGCACAGTGAACTACCGTATACATTCACCTGCAGTACAGTTAACTAAACCGTATACATTCACCTGTAGTACAGTTAACTAAACCGTATACATCCACCTGCAGTACAGTTAACTAAACCGTATACATCCACCTGCAGTACAGTTAACTAAACCGTATACATCCACCTGCATCCACTTGTTGAAGAACTGTCAGCTATATCAGTTTCAGGAGCAAATCCTTTTACTGTCATTGTAACGTCGTCCACGATCGGCTTATTGTTTATTTTTATTATCAGACTGTTTGTGATGGCTATAATGTATAAAATAGTGTGTTAAAGTTTTGTCTATTAAAATACGTTACACTCTCAGGTATAGTCAAAATCAATGCTAAAGATTTGACTACATATCAAATGTTATATAATACTTCTTAAATAAAGGCCTGTGCGCTGCAAGTTTCGCAGGGAAGAGTTCACGAGTGCATTTTAATCAACGCGTACCGTACTAAACCATGGGATGGAGTGATGCTGCAAGTCTGTTCATTTCCTCAGCAAAAGTTGTTCAATAAAAAGTTTGATAGAAGATCAGTGAGACGTCCTTGGAATCTCTATTAACAACATAATCTAGGTTGATCCATTTGTGAAAGATTTAAAGCAATAAATCTCCCGGAAACCCAGTTAAGTCTCTAGTTGTTTCACTCAGGCTCCTAAAATCAGATTTACTTCCCGATAATTCGGTTAGTTGAACTGCACTCGAGAGCGCCCTGTCTTCCGTAATACTTTGTATCAGACTACTTTATCAAGAAACACGCACTTGTCAATCAGACAGACTCAAGCCCGAAGGTGACTCTTAGGGTGTATTCCGCTGAACGGTCTACTAGTTGCGTCGGTGATTAAATAACCATCGGCTTTTGGACGATTCAGTTCCGATTGGATGACAGTTTATCTTCCCACCATCTCTCACGTATATACATATACACATGGTTATACAAGTTTGCTCGAATAAACAGACAGTAGTGTATGGCAACCCGTTTTATCACTTCTACCTTTATTCTTCATATGGGGAATTCATTTCTACATATGTAAAATAAATGACTTTATATATTTACATTTGCGAAAATGTTTTTTCGCATAAGTGAAAATCTTTTCAACATAAGTAAAAAAGAATTTCATATATGCGAAAAAATTTGTACATAAAAAAATAGAAGCGACACTAATTCAAAGAATAAAAGTAGACGTGATAAAACGGCTTGCCATAGTATCGTATGTGAAATTGTTTATAAGTCATATTAAAAAAAATGTTTGTTGAAACTGAATTGCTTTTGAACAGTAAGCCAAAGAGACAAACGACCAGTCAAATAAAACAGATCTGTGAAGTGTAGCAAGCCGTTTTATCACTTCTGCCTTTACTTTACATTTGTCGAATTAGTTTTGCTTTTATTTTATTAATGAAACTTCTTCTTCGCATATGTGAAATTCTTTTTTAGTTATTTTGAAAAGATTTTCACTTATGTGAAAAACAATTTCATATATGTAAAGTAAAACTATATTTTACTTTTGTAGAATTCTTTTCAACAAATGTGAAATTGTTTTTCACATAAGTAAAATAAAATTTATGTGTGTGCTCACTACAGAATTGGTCGCAATCGTAGGCTTTGTTTCCCTGATTTATTCTTCGCTAGAAAATAACAAATGCTTTGCTAAACGCAGACGGTGGATGTGCTTCTGATCAGATTGTACTTTTTTGTCGCTATAAATACAGGTTGGTAGGGAGAACTTTTTTTAAGGTTTTGGGTGTTTTTATTTGACATATCTACAAAAGAGTTCCATATTATGTCCACATATGTTGAATTAAGGTTTCTTTTACATATGTCGAATTATGTTTCATCATATATGTTGAATTTTTTTTCATTTACAAAATGCGTCGAAAATGTTGAACATATGTTGAATTTTTTTTAACATATGTAAAATAAATAATTAACTTTACATAATTATGTGAAAAAGAATTGCACACATGTGAAATTGTTTTTCGAATTATTTTCTAAATATGTGACGTTCTTTTCCACATATATGAAATTAATTTTCACCTATGTAAAAGTCTTAAACCGTATCTCAATCAATTTGCTGCATGGTTAAACAACGGCTAACTTAAGGATTTACACTTTGACCCAAAATATCTGGATTCGTTTTACCTCAGTGAGATTTATATCATGAAAATTGAGACCATTTTGTTTGATAAGAGTAAAGAGATAAGGGATTCTTGCAGGAGAGGTATCTTCTGTTAGTTGGAATGTTGTATTACAAGATGTTGTCTAGCATAGGAAGTAGGCAGTAGGCCTAATCCGTTTGTTGGCCTTTCCCCGGCTCGGTCCTGCATGTCATATTCTGTGTTTGTTAGCCTTTCTCCAGCACGGTCCTACATATCATATTCTGTGTTTGTTAGTTTTTCTCCGGCTCGGTCCTGCATGTCATATTCTGTGTGTTAGCTTTTTTTCCGGCTAGATCCTGCATGCCACACTTTTTATTTGTAAGCCTTTTTCCGGCTTGGTCCTGCATGTCATATTCTGTGTTTGTTAGCATTTCTCCGGCTCGGTCCTGCATGTCATATTCTGTATTTGTTAGCCTTTTTCCGGCTCGGTCCTGCATGTCATATTCTGTATTTGTTAGCCTTTTTCCGGCTGGGTCCTGCGTATTATATACGGTATTTGTTAGCCTTTGTCCGGCTGGGTCCTGCATGTCATATTCTGTATATTTGTTAGCCTTTCTCCGACTGGGTCCAGCAAGTCATATTCTGTATTTGTTAGCCTTTCTCCGGCTCGGTCCTGCATGTCATATTCTGTATTTGTTAGCCTTTCTTCGGCTGGGTCCTGCGTATCATATACTGTATTTGTTAGCCTTTTTCCGGCTGGGTCCTGCATGTCATATTCTGTATATGTTAGTTTGTCTCCGACTCGGTTCTTCATGTCATATTCTGTATGTGTTAGCCTTTCTCCGACTGGGTCCTGCATATCATATACTGTATTTGTTAGCCTTTCTCCGGCTGGGTCCTGCATGTTATATTCTGTATTTGTTAGTTTGTCTCCAACTCGGTCCTGCATGTCATATTCTGTGTTTGTTAGTTTTTCTCCGGCTCGGTCTTGTATGTCATATTCTGTGTTTGTTAGTCTTTCTCTGGCTCGGTCTTGCCTGTCATATAAGTTCTGTGGTTGTTAGCCTTTCTCCGGCTCGGTCCTGCATGCCATATTTTTTGTTCGCTAGTTTTCTCCGGCTCGGTCCTGCATGTAGTATTCTGTGTTTGTTAGCCTTTCTTCGGCTCGGTCCTTTATGTCACATTCTCTGTTTGTAAGCCTTTCTCCGGCTCGGTCCTTCATGTCGTATTCTGTGTTTGTTAGCCTTTCTCCGGCTCGGTTCTGCATGTCACATTCTATGTTTGTATGCGTTTTGTCGGCTCTGTCCTGCAATCCATAATTGTCCAATTCATAATCTGTTAATATTGAGTATCGCCTGTGTGTGGTAACTACGGTCAAAGCAAAAGTCCAGAGGAATATGTTAACATTCTCAGCGTCTTTGCTGTCTAATGATGAAGATCTGTGGCAGGGGTCTGTTGTACACGATGAAATAAAGAAGCGAGTTAACAGACCGTACGTGATGAAAACACGGTGCCTTCTTTTAATTAGAGCTTTGGATAGAACCATTGTTTCATTTGTGCCGAGAAATGGCAGATGGTCAATCCAGGATGGTCCGTGGGCGTATAAACGCAATAACTGGAAAATTACCAAGGCGATATTGTAATAACTTTTAGAATTGGTCTGGTCCAAAGTACTTTGACAGCGACGCCAGAGCTTGGGATATTCTTGTTTCCCTCGAATATAGTTTGTAACAGCACACCATTGATCTTTTACATCATCATACTATAGCAGCATGTGTGGAAACATATTTACCTTTCATGTATAGTATAATAATGCATGCTTTATTTACCATTTGCTTTAGGTTTAACTTTTGTTGACTCAACAAATTTGGTTTATTATTTTATATTTCACGAAAAATTATTTTTTGCGTATTCCACTGAAGAACTGTGTCATTTTCTTTAATGCGGACTGTCCATTAAAAGAGTGACAATTTTAGACACCCATGCGGTGTATGAATTAACTCGTGGATTTGGTCTTCTCGCATATGGAACTTCCTTTTAGCTTGGAGGGGATAATAGTGGATCTGTAATCGGTTATATATAAGGCACAGGCCCTTCTAAGACGTGGTAATGGCGGCAGTCTAGGCGTGTATTTTGCCGGTGAATGTGTACAATTTTTCGAAAGACAATAATATGAGACCCTGGCGACAGGGTGTCGAAATAACTGTAATTTTCCTGCAATAACATCCGGCAGTAATGGCATTCAATAAAAAAATTACTGGGTGGCACTTTCCGGAGAGCTGTTGATTAGTACCGTTTTAACCTTGAAGGGCAACAAAAGAATTCGAATCGGGTCACCGGAAACAACTGTGGACCAATCAATGCTCTCGTTGCCTACTCCGGAAGTTATAGATGGATCAAAAGTGCTACATTTAAATCGACAAACGGTCTAATGTTAAAATGATTGGAATATTTCCGAACAAGATGACTTGAACAATATTTTAGTCAGATGCATGGCCTGTGAGATCGAGTTCTTTGAGTGTACAGAAAATTGCTGCTATATTTTAAAATGTATAAAGGTGTCAAATGTATCAAAATAAACAAAATAATGATTCGAAATAATTTGCTAGTTTCTATCAAAAGAGCTTCATTAACCTGTATCTGTACGACAAGTAGTCCGGCTGTGTACACTTGTAAGTTGTCCATGCACCATTGTACAGTATGCGGCCATCTCCTGTATACAAAACGGTCCCGCTAAAATAGCTAGCTTTTTAAACGACAAAAGAAGTGCGAATCAAGTGTTCTTTAAAACTTAGGAAAATGACCCGCCATTCTGAGGTGGACGAGACATATCGTTCATATAGTTTTAATTTTACTGTATACCACAATACAGAAATGCCCTGTACCTAGTTCAAACCTTTCTGTCAAACGTTAAACAGAGAATCAATCTGATGGCGGTCATAAGATTGTTAGACTCTTAAAAGCCGACTCAAACATTCAGCTCAGATCACCAAACACACCCTATTGGCGGCCATGTCAAGTTTCGAACTAAACTCTACTCTTTTAGTTCCACATATTGACAAAAGAGCTGCTGATATTGATTGTGGTAAATTACCGATAGGGTTGCCTTAATAATTTTATCTCATTTGTAAGTATGTTCTAAGCCCACCGAAGGCAGCTACCAGTTCCCTATTCACATGAAGTTGGCCACCAGTTCCCTATTTATTGTAAGGCGTCGTCATCAAGATGAAATAAACACGAATAATATTATTAAAATCATAACTTTCTTACAATAAAGTTAGATAGTTTGTACTAGTGTTCTTTATTCCGAACCAATTAAAAATATGATATACATCTGTCATCAATGTTACTTTATGAGTCGTATAGACTAATGTATCTAGTTAAAACTTCCAGTTCAATAGGTCGTCAAAAAGTCATTAGTATTGTCCCAAGTGTGCTCATTTAACGCTAAGTCATACTGAGTCGAGCATTATCTTTAATTTGAACAACCGACAGAGACAATTACCTGAACCAACTTATGTGAGTTTACATTATTTTGAATGGACAGATGTCGGACTTTTCCAATTCTGTGAAGGCATTATTTAATCCATTTATCAATTTACTTGGACACGCTTTGCATTATATGCATACATTATCAGAACGATGCCTAGATGTAGATGGAAGTTGATTGGTTAATCCGTGTAAGTTCGGTTATCATGATCATTTCTATACACTGCCTTACACACCAGTGGTTTCTATCTGCAGTTCTATGTACCACTAAACGACTCCTTTGTGACATTCAATGTGCTGCTTTCTGAACCCAGCAACAAGGAATGATGTCAACGACAGCGCAGTCAAAGGGTCGGATTATCAGTTCGTTACAGCAGTCCACACGATACCAGCTTCTAAGATAACAAAACATAACGCAAGTGTAATGCGATAGTGGTTTTATAGCGTTTGGGGTATGTTAGAATTGATAGAGCATTGAATATCGATTTGTCACCACCTTTTATCAGTTTTCGTCTTCTCACCCAGCAGACTGGCTTAGTGTCGAATTCAAGAAGTTTAGCCCTTGTTTTGTTACATGAACAAGATAAATCGCCATTAAAGCCATTAGCCATTAAGTCGCACTGCAATCACCAATACATTACACTAATCATTCGTGAACGTTGACAGTCTGTGATTTGGGGCTTGTTCTTATTACACAACTGATTTAAGATATGTAACTTATAGCTATTGTTTAGTCAGGCAAAACCAGCGAACTCCCCAGAATTGGGAATGTAGTTCCAATGACTATACATATTGTAAGCAATTTGAATTATATGTTTATTTTTTCTCTTTAAGATTGTGTCTGATATTCCCTACTTCCATGAGACGTGTAGTATGTTTCTTTTGAAAGGAATACGTAGTTGTATATGTAACATCACTAATCCACTCTACCGAATAGATGTAACATCACTAATCCACTCTACCGAATAGATGTAACATCACTAATCCACTCTACCGAAGAGATGTAACATCACTAATCCACTCTAACGAATACTTGATGTAACATCAGTAATCCACTCTACCGAAGACTAAGTGTAACATCACTAATCCACTCTACTGAACACTAGACGTGACATCATTAATCCACTCTTCCCAATACTAAATATAACTCCATTAATCCACATCTGCCGAATGGTAGATGTAACATCGCTAATCCATTCTAACGGATGCTAGATGTAACATCACTAATCCACTCTACCGAATATTAGATGCTTCATCACTAATCCGCTCTACCGAATTCTAGATGTTTCATCTATAGATAGCGGCTGACTGCGTAATCCATATACACACGAGCAGATTTTAATAGAAGAGAGATTGCAACAGAATGGTTGGAAATATTTCGGTTTCTGGTATCACTATTATGTTATCCATACTGGAGACACACGAAGGTTAACTAGATCGGGAGAAGAAAAATGGCAACAGGAAGCTTTAACGAAAGTTATATGACGATCTGTTCCTCAGATAGCCAGTTTAGCGATGGTAATTTATTCAATGACCATATTTTTTTTTTTGAAAAAAAAGTGAACAAATATCTGATTCTAATGGTGGAACAGAAACAGATAGACTGCCAGTTATTCGAATGGGAATTACCCCGTGCCAGTATGAGCCCCAGGACGACGATAGTGACACACACAATGTTAAATTTATCCAGAATAAATATTGAATTTTTTTCAGTCCGCTAAGCTTCGTAAAGAAATTTGGCTTGATTTAGTCTTTCACCCAATACAACACACCCCAAGCTTTTGGCATCCTGTACATATTTGTTGATGACATAAAAAAACACTGAACGGCTTGGATAAAACTTCTGGTCAATAACAGAATAATGACGATATTTCTGTAGATACCTGTCACGTGGTACATTCCCCTGGTGACGTCACTCGGGGATCGCTGAGCTCTAACGGTTAATCCCAATTCCTCCATAAGTACGTCGAAGTTTATAATATTGGACTATTTTTTTTTATAATTTCCAAGCATCAACCATTTGGAAATATGTTTAAAGAAGGGCGAGATTATGTCAAGTATTTTTAGCTGAAGATTGTTATCCAGTAGTATCATTTACCGTAAGGTATATTGTAAATGATTTCCGGACGTAAATATATAATTTATGTTGAGAAAAATAGAAAGGATCTAGACGGAAGCTTGAAGCATCTGGTGAGACCTAAGATTTTATTCATAGTTGTCAATTTGTGTTACATTATTGTTTTTAAAACGGCAAATGAAAACGCTTTCGTTTTTAAGAGGAGTAATATTCACACTTGTACAGTAGGATTAAGAGATAAAGGATATTGACGAGTTATGCATAAGTCAAGAGAGGTGCCAGCGCTGAATAATTTACCTTACTTAAAACTTATGATATAATTAAGCTGGAGAGTAAAGTGGTTTCTGTGGAATCGATATCGATAGTGAGATATCAAACCATTAGCTAGTATCTGCTTGTTTCTTACATCTGCTGAGTATTTCGTTTACAGACACAGAGCAATCATTTGTAATTTCTGACTGACTTCTATGTTTATCGACGTGTGCAATTCTGACACTGCTCAAGACGAAAATAAAAAAGTTCCTTTATGTACAAGAGGTTCAACCACCAATTCTGCAACGAGTTTAGTATTTTCCGTGTAAATGTACATGAAGAGTCCACGGGAAGAACGGTCTAAGTCACAATGATCATGTTTTCCAAAAACAAAAAAGAAAGTTTAGAACAATACGGATGTCAGCAGGTAAACTTAAATAGCACCAAAGTTAATTTAATACAAACTATTGAGGTGTAATCTATTTTTCACTATGTTTACTAATACACCAAATTTATATTTTACACAAAAAGGTGCAGTTAACAAAATGAACGACTGGGCGTAGATCGTTTCTGCATGTATATGGATAGTAACAAAAATTGTTACAATTTGATAAAATGCAAAACCTATTGGACTTATAATGAAAATGAAATGTCTCAGTTGGTCCAATGTTCACGATAAAAATATTTTCTGTACAAAATACCCGGACTGGGCTGGTGAAATTACAAAATTTGGGTTAAAACACGTTTTATTACGTCTACTGTTGTACACGCTGGACACATTCGGTCTCCGGATTTGTCCTGTTAAGATCCTCCGCCATGCTATCGGTGCCATGAGCAAGGGAATCGTAGAAATGTTGTACTGCTTCATTACAGAAACACTTGAGAGCCTGTAGGTCATTGTACTGGACGTTTTCCAGTGATATCAAATATTCCCTTCCAGCTTCTGATACATTTTCAAAACATTTAAACCTTTTATAGCGACAGTCTGCGCTTGTTTGGTGCCAAGTGAGTCTCTTCTTTACAAAATATCTGTTTTGTCTAACTGTTTGACGTTTTGCGGCTTTCGCGTAAATTTAGGACGCTCAAAGAATTACTCAATATATTCACTTGTAGATAAAACATTATAAACTTTATGTGTACGCTGTAAAACTGATCACAAATGAAGACAATACCGCTGAAAATTTGAGTAGAATGTTACTGAGATGGACGTAGCCATTAACTGTGCGCTGATTCACTGTTCCTATCAAGTGGCTCGACTTTTTGGTCCTGACCGCCGAGGACTTAAATCGTTCTGGACCGGAACGCACATTGAATCTGCCTGCATAGCAACGAACATAGATCGTTTCTACCTGAATTGTGTAGTGTATGTGAAACCGCATTGGTTTATCTACAAAATTTAACTAAATTTTTTCAAAAATGTGACTTTGATCGTTCTTCCCGTGGACTCTTGACATGTGATCCTTATCAGGATCTTCCGTGTGAATATAATCGTTTTCGGAATTTTCCGTATGACTACAATTATCGGAATTTTCCGTGTGAACCGTGTCCGGGATTTTCCGCATGAATTCTATCGTTAACGGGATTTCCCATACGATTGTTATCGGGATTTTTCGTGTAAAAGTTATCGTTATCAGGATTTTATGTATGAATGTTATCCTTATCGGGATTTACCGTATGAATGTTATCATTATCAGGATTATTCGTATGAATGTTATCGTGATCAGGATTTAGCGTATGAATGTTATCGTTTTCAGGATTTTCCGTATGAATGTTATCATTATCGAGATTTACCGTATGAATGGTATCGTGATCGGGATTTACCGTATGCATGTTATCGTTATCAGGATTTTTCGTATGAATGTTATCATTATCAGGATTTCCCGTATGAATGTTATAGTTATCGAGATTTTCCGTATGAATGTTAACATTATCAGGATTTTTCGTATGAATGTTATAGTTATCGGGATTTTCCGTATGAATGTTATCGTTATCGAGATTTTCCGTATGAATGTTGTCGGCTGTGTACTTCACGTTTTTTATCAGGATCTATCAGGATTTTTCGTATGAATGTTACAGTTATCGGGATTTTCCATATGAATGTTATCGTTATCAAATTTTCCGTATGAATGTTATCGGCTGTGTACTTCACCTTGAGTGATGATCTGAAATTCAAAGTTGACCAAAACATGGAATTTTATATAAAGAAGGGATCGATTAAACACGTGTCATAAAATTACAGTAGCTTATGGTACACAGAAGGGCTTAGTTTTTGGCCCTTTATACCAACGAACCCACCTGATTAATGAGCTGTGTGTTTCAAGGACAGAGCAGCTTTGATACTCTGGATTGTAAGCGTTACACTATATACAATTGTGAAGTGACCAAATGAATAATAGGCCTACAATCCAAAATATTAAATAATCTTCGGCTTGTTTGATTGGTTCTAGAAAGCTACGATCGCCTTTGATGCCATTTGTCATCTGTGCCGGTATTGCTCTAATACCAGCACGCTGGTTCTACCTTTGACGGAGTTTTTAAGGTTTTTTTGCTTTAGTTTTAAAAAACCTCTTAGAAACCTCACAAATTTCGACTGTTCTTATTAGAATTATGAATCTAAATTTTAATGCTTAGAAAAGTTCAGGTCTACACATTCTCTCCGTGATTTCGGGGGCTGGATAACACCTAGGCCATTGGGATGGGATAACCGGTTATTTAATCAACACCTATTTCTTGGTCAACATCAGTAATTATTTCGTGATATCGATATCCATAAAGGCATAATCGATATCGAATATTATTTATCGACATGATAAATACTTTTGCATTTCGCTAATTTAGCTGTCAATATGAAAAAATGAATATCGATATCAGTAAATGGTGTATTCCGTTAAGCTTCAGAAAATTGTGAATGGCCTTAAAAATGTACCATTGCCCGAGGTTCTTCTTAACTTAGTACTTTGCACTACAGTTGTTGCACCGTGTGTATGTCTCACCGTCAAGCGAACACATTTCAATCAAGTTATTTCAAGCTTTCTAGAAAACCCCTGCTATATTGCTTGATCTTTTGGGATCACGAATAACTAAGGCAGTAAAACACGGTGGTTTATTGTCGTCATCAGACTTTATAGTACTATAATCTATAGACGTTCCTCAATCCACTACGGTTCCGATCGACGTTGTGAGCGTTAGACAGAATTAATGTACAAGACTGTAGTAGCATGAAAACAGTCGGTCTATCAGTAAACAGTTTACTTTATACTTTGTCAGGTATAACTAAATAAATAAGTTATACATTATTTTGAAAGGTTTAACTAAATTATTATTTCACTTATGGGAAATTATATAAACAATTACACAATGAAGATATATCTTCATACACTAGCAATGCTATCTGATTATCAAAAGATTAGAAGGCCTAACTAGCGAGATTAAGACGAGACATGGCGACGGCATTCGACTAATTTTCTTGTAATAGCATTCTTCATTAATACAGGCGACCTAACTCACCCCACTGTCCATGTTTATCATGTTGGCCAAGGTAAACTATACGTTGTAGATAAACTTATTCCTAATCGATACCGAATATGTTGTTTGCTACGCATTTATCAATACTTTACACACCTTGTAAATGGTCATTACCTTCGCTGTATGTATAGGTCAACCATAAATCTCGAAATTAATATCTATTTATATAAACTTCTCTCTTGTAAATTACCTAGAAACTCAGATGATTCATGGATTAGGATCAGTTGACAGCCTCGTGAAAGTGTGATCCATGTTTCGAAATATTTTGACTTAACTTTTCATTTCACATGGTAAGACACGTGTATTGACCATGCTAGCCGTATCGCATGTCCCGGAAACTGTCGATTAGTGACAATTGCCGCGCTTTGTACAAATAAACCTTGAATAACAGGCTTCAGCTCGAAACTCTAACCGACTGAAATAACAGAAAATACATTTATTACCTGTTAACTACTTTGGTATTGTGACCATTAGTTGAGGTATATAACTTGAAGCACCATGTTAAATGTCAATCCACCCATGAATCAATAACAGTTTATTCGAGAATTGTAGTTTGTTTTACAAAGACTACGTGTGAATTGTGACATGGATTTGTCTTTTTTTGTTTTTCGCATTCATTGCCACACAGGGCAATACTCCCTGTAGAAATTCCATAAATCGATTAATTGGCCTTGGATTGGGTAATTTAAGAAGATGGACAGTTATAGCCGATGTAGAAAACAAGAACCGCGAAGCAACGGTTGAACCATTTGGGGCAGCTGTGCTGCGAGTCCATCATTACACAACATAAGTTTTGACAAGCACTTGAATGAGATCGAGAAAGTTGATTATCAAACAACACTTTAGAGAAGATAGATTATTTAACATCAGGGCTTTCACATAGACTTTAAGAAGGTTGATTTGACAATCGCTTTTGGAAGGTAGATTTTTGTTGATCATAGGTTGTGCGGGCACTGCTGAAAGGTTGATTATTAAAAATCACAGCTTTTGACAAGCACTTAGGCAAGGTTGAGCATTATCTCGGGATCTGTTTCCTGGACAGGTGCCATAAAATCACTATCAGATGCAAAGGTTCTCACACCGCACCATTGATTCTGTTCGCGACGATAATAGTTTCCACATTAACAAGGATTCTCCCGGTGAAAACAGTGCACGAGTACACCTGAAGTCCGCCCTTTGTCTCTTTTAATGGCATATTAAATACGAACAACATGTGTTTTATACATTAAATAACATAGGACACAATTGTCAACGAATTTTATAACACAGGAAGCTTTTTTGTATCTCAATTGTCCACGACATTTTATTTGTTCTCGTTAAGGTGTATTGGCTTAAGGTCTAAATGGACCCCTTGGGCCACATTTTCTGATCGATTAATTAAATGTTAGGTATTCAAACTATATGTTGGGGAAAAAATAATTCGAAATTTTAATTACAAACAGTTAAATTTGAGACTATAATTTAGTTTTCGTTCACTCAAGTCGCAAAACTTTAATTGACTATTTCTGGCAATTCGTTTTAAGTAGACTCTACATTTTCCAAGGCATATTTCTATAAAACTATTAATGTAAGAAGCATCAATTTTGTACCATTGTAAAGTCAAGATGCGATCCAGTAAACGGTGCCACGTTTTTAGAAGTTGTTCTTGATTTCGGAAAGTTGTATTTTACGTTTTTATCAAACTTTCCAAGGTGGGATAGACAACAAAATCCACTGCGATCGTTCTAATCAAAATTAAAACAAAAAAATGAGACATCGTTTACTAGTTCAAGGACTATTCTACTCCGTTTATTGAGAAATAAACCATGAGAAATGAAGTCTATGTTTTGCTTCACATTTACTCTTTTTGCAATATGTTTAAAAATAAATACTCAATATTCAACATTCAAATATATGTAATCCTGAGTATTTAAGCTTTCCAAAATATATACAAATATATGGTACAGATTTATTTTCTTCTGCATAATAGACTAAATAAATACAACGGGTGTTCTGAAAATTGACCAGGGGGTCCAGAAAGACCTTAATACAAGTCTTGCTCACTTCGTTTAATTTATTAACTCATTAACCATCATCTGTCATTTACATGTATACGTTACAAATACAACTGTCCTAGTCTGGTTTTAATTTAGGATTATCCTATTTATTGAATTATAAATACTGTACATGTTATGTTAAATTTGCTGGGCGTCTTATTCTTTGCCATAAATTTAATTGGTAATTTCACGAAATGTGGCTCATTCCTAGTTCCCCTTTCATATATGCTGCTCAGATTAAATAGCTTTCATGGAGAATAATGGTATACTGTTCAGGATGAAACTACCTACGCTATAAAACATCTCAGAAAAGTTTCGAATAGTACGAGGATATTTGCCTAATAGGATCAGGACGCCAGCCACAGTCACGGCGAGGACCAGTTCATTTAATAACACTTCCAGATATACCCGCTGTTGCAAGACTGTGTACCGCAGCTGTCGATCCATCCTTAGTCGGTGGACTCCCAGAGCCTTCCAGTGTTTTCCTGGCTTAAGTGATATTGTAATAACTGTAGTGTAAATATTGCCTAAGTGTCGCACTTACGCTCCAGCCTTTAACCTTTAGCTGTTTCCTAGGTTGATACCAAACTGGAAACTTTTACACCTTCTGACAATTAGACAAACAAACAGCTAAATAAACAAGCCGTCGCATCGCCATCAAGTATGTTGATGAGTAACGTGTGCAAAATGTCAATAGTTTCTCATAACATATATAATATTTTTATGTGGTCCGAAATTGAAAAACAAATATTTGTTGAAAAACAGGTTTCGATTACTTCCAAATGAAAGTAAGATAAATGGAAAATCGAATAAATCGTCAAATATCAGATGGACAATGTCTCCGAGTTATGTCACTGGGAATTCCTACTTTACTTTACATACCCGTGACGGTACATTCGACTTGAAGTTTGTCATCTGCGGAGATGAGAAATAAAGCTTTTTTTTTTTTTAGTTTTATTGAAATTAAATATATCAAAGAATTTATTTGTAGTCTTACATTAAACGCAAGGCAGGTCTTTATAGCGGTTTTAGGTGTGTTTGTAATCCATACGGTTCAATGCGTTACAGGCCCTCTGGCTTAAAGCAGTTAGTTTGAAAAGTAACAATGTTGTCTTTACTTAGCACTGGAGGAAAATTAACTTTCGAATATATGGAAACGCTTCACATCCTGAATGTGCTAGCGTCAATTTGTTTCTAAATACACCGCCGTCATGTAAGTGAAATATCCTTAATCACGGCATAAAACACCAATATATCAACCAATCTATCAATCAATCCATCAGTATGCTTCATGCTGCAACCCGTATGATTGGTTTTGAAAACCCTGCTCACAAATACTTCACTTAGATATAAATAACCTCTCTAACATCGATGATAAAATGTATATATAGTGCTTTATTTTAAAAGAATATTAATGACAATGCAATGCAAAGCGGGGACTTAAAAAGCAGATTAAATCATTAACAGGGAGTTGCGATGAAATGCAGGCTGAAATTTAATAGCGGTTTGGAAAACTGGCAGCTGCACCTGGGAGCAATACACACGTTCTTCTGGTTATTCGATCGTGTTGAAGTTCTGTCATTTGAAATATGGGGAACTCGCCCTGTTAAACCTATGACAATATCTAGCAACATTACAAACGTATTTAAACCCGACATGAACAAATGTCCGGTTCTGTTCTATGCTCGGTAGTGAGGATAACACTGCACAATCTATCAATTATTAATATACTTTACGGCTAACTGTTTCAAGAGAAGGTATATAACGAGGAGCTAATATCCCCTGTTAACAAACGGGAGAACCTCTGTTAACACACGGGAGAACCTCTGTTAACAAACGGGAGAAATCTCCATTATTTATACAAATAGTACATGTGTTAAAAGACCGAGATCATGTTGATTGAAATTTCTATAACCTTTGGGTGTTAACAATTTCTAAATAGCTTGTTTTATTATTGTTAATAAAGCACTCGAATTCAATGAATCGCTTTTCAATTCCAGATACATGAATGTATCCTAAACGTAACAGAGAATAATACGGCTTGGAGTGGTTTGATTATACTAAGCAAAAAAAACGCCACGTTGTTTTGGGTTTTTTTTTTTTTTTTTTCTTTACTGATATCTAGACATGATAGGCGACCATTTCTAGCATGTGTTATGCGATAACGAACATGCCCTTCCGAGAGACCAAAGAATTGTTTAAAAAGCTATGGAAATTCAATTATTCTCTAAAATAGGTACAATCATAACAACTGTGGGTGGATTAAATTGTACACAATTTAAGTGTACCGCGTGACTTTCTGAACGAGCTCAATTGCTTTGGTCACTGCATTGAATTTTCGCGACAAAAGTTTCCCATAGAAATCGATAACCAAAAAAATCTTTATTTAAAGACAACACTAGCTCATATAAGTCAATATACCGCCACATTAACATACATATTTTTTTAAGCAGAAAAATTGTATAATTTGTAAATAACATAACTGCAAAATACACAAATGTACACTGATTCATAAAAACCAATAAATTTAATTTAAATAAACTGATTGCCCATCTTAAAGCACATTGAAAAATCATGCAATAAATCCACACTGATGCTCACACCACCACACCGTTACCGTTTTTTATAATAAAAAAAACCCCAGACTTTTAGACACTTCAATTGTGAATACGCTGCACATGAACAAAGTTTCCTATCCCATTTAGAAATTAATGTGTTAAAATCAACAGGACGTGTACATGTTTTATATGACTATGTAATTTGTTCTAAATTGCTGTCGATTCAAAGCGGAAAGATTTTGTTCCATATTTCTCTGTGTTCACCCTTTAAATGTCAACTATAGCAATTTATATCTTTTTTAAAAAAGGACACTTTGATACGGACAAGTTCCTATAAAACAACTGAAGACAGATCGTTTAATTACGAAACACTTCTAGAGCTAATGTGTAATAAAAATGAGCTCGAAGCTGATGGGTCAAAGTTTTTCACATTTAGCTTTTATCAAAAGATTTTCATAGTCACTTTTGCACAGAGTTGAGAAATGTAACAATTTAACTGTATATTAATATGTCTAAATGAAAAGGAAGTAATTTTTTTTAGATTTCTGTCCTACTGCAAAAGCCTACAGTATCACGTAGACATTAAGCTCTGACTCATGGTCCCTGTCTTCCTTGTCTGGTTTTTCAGGTTATTTTAGCATGGGCTCCAGGTATCACCTATTGTCTGGAACTGTCAGTTCGTAACTCCGTAATATATTGAATAGCCTAGGGCCCATGTCTGGTCAAATCAAACAGATGGTGGTACAGTTCTACAGCCCTGGGCTATTATACCTCAAAATTGTGTCAGAAATATGCCCTACTCTGTGAATATTGTGGAATAAAGAACACCGATCACACTGATACCAGTGACCCTGTCCTTTAATTAGAGTTCCATATTCAACACAGAATATTTACTCTCATATGCAGCCGTACACCGTTTAGCCCAAGGTATGTGGACGGACGTTTTAATAATCAAACCCACAGTGTAGTTTTTCAGCCATTTTAAAATATTCTCATATATACGCTTTAACGGCTAATTTAAGACCCCGCCAGGACCACGACTCTATAAACAACTAGCTTTCAGATCACATTAGGGTATCGGCACTTACTTTTCTTGAGACCATTACCTCAAACCTAACTGTGTTTTGAAACAGAGAAAAACTAAGTCATAAAAAACATATCGATAACCCTAGAGAAGCTCAAAGTATTTTCTGAAAAGTCGTTCGCAACAATCTTCCTTGGAATATGATACAGTGGCTAGGAAAGTGTTAATTGATGTTAACAGTGACCTCTCATCTCACCGATACCGTGTAGCCTTGTCTAAGATGACGATCAAATAGTACATGACGTAATGGAAATACAAAGTCTTTTAAATTCTGTGTCGCCACCACGTCTTTTGACATGTGTTGGCGTCGATGGCCAGCCGTTACCTCCGTGGATCAGACAGCACCTATGTGGTGCTGTGGGTACCTCTGTGGTCCAGCGGATACCTCTGTGATCCAACCGGCACCTCCGTGGACTTGCCGGTACCTCTGTGGTCCTGCCGGTACCTCTGTAGTCCTCTGGGTACCTCTGTGGTCCAGCAGGTACCTCCGTTATCCAGCTGGTATCTGCGTGGTCATGTCGATACCTCGGCTCTCCAGTCGGTATCTCCGTGGTCATATCGATACCTCCGTGGCCCGGCCGGTACCTCCATGGTCCTGCTGGTACCTCCGTGGTCCTACCGGCACCTGTGTGGTCCAGAAGGTCCCTCCGTGAGCCAGTCGTTTCTACAGAAGACTGCTGTATCTCCTTGTGACTGACTGTCAACTTCGTACATGAGGTTTATTCATGCGCAGATAGTAGGGTTTCACTGTAATCTCTTCATGGCTTTTGTTTTTAGTCAAGCAATAAAACAATTATACATCTTTCGCAATG
>JARFOD010140279.1:0-13157 GCA_031763545.1 Mopalia muscosa
GCAGGGGTGTGCGTGCTTTACCATACTGATAGCTGTTATATAGTGTATGAACGCGCCACTCATTACGTACTACACAAACATGGTACTTATTTTTAACAATAGAGGAGCGAAAATGTATTGCCTCCACCAGGATTTGAAACCAAGCCTTACATTTTACGGACTGAGCTACAGAGGCTCACTGTAGAATCAATCCTGAAGCTAGCGAATGTAGTTTTAAAAAATTGGTCAGCTGCTCCAAAGGCTGTCTCCAACACCCGATTAAATCGCTAATAGCAGATTACAGATAGACCTACAACATTGCAGGACCACAGATTCAATTTGAAAGCGCTTTGAGCAATGGGTCACAGGCCCAAAACATGATTAAAAAAAGGAAGACATTTTGAATTATTGTAAAACTTTATTGTTCATAAAAGTCATAATTAAAAATATGATAGAATAAACTTCTAGCTATAATATTCCCACAAAAGTATTGATGTTTGTTTGTTTGTTTGGTAATGGGTACAACACTATACTTATGCTTATACTATTTTCTAGGTATGGGCTGGTAGAGTACAACATTCAGGTATATATACAGTTGGAGAACAATAGAAGTTGTGAAGACAGCAATAAAGAATACACAATTAAATCAAAACCAACTTATTTCGGCCCCGATAAGAAAGAGATTTACATTCGACTACCATTTTTACATTCCGTTTCCCCTAAAATTACAAGCGAAATTCAACAGATAACTAAACTAATTCCGTGTGTCAAAATTATAGTGGTACACGAAACGTCATGTAAACTAGAATCTTACTTTCCGTACAAAGATAGAGAAGACCATGAATTACAAAGTAATGTAGTTTACAAAATACAATGCGGACAATGTCCATCACATATATATAGGTGAAACAACAAGACGTCTAAAACAGAGGATAGAAGAACACAATATAACTTCAAAGTTACTGTTGTACTCTACCTTCACATATGTTGAAAATGGACTAAGAATTTTCCAAAGGTTGATTGCCAAAATGTACAAGTTATTTGTCGTATTATTTCAATAATTTGTTTAGCAAAACCGCTTCATAAAAGTATTTATACTTATGCTATCTCACATGGCAATATGCTATCCCAATGGGTAAAGGAAACACCTATAGCAAACAAACAAAGACAAGGCAGGATAAATACAGGCCAATCACAGGCATAATGCTAAGACATCACAAACAAATCGGCTTCCCGTTGCCCCTTGGCTCTGAAAGCAACCATGGCAACAAGAAGCTCCCTCCCATCCTCTGCCACAAATCATTGAGTATGAATTGAAATATTCATGGTGTCATTTTTGTCATAGGGGCCTCCCTGGTGGAATGGTCTAGAGTGTACGCTCTATATAGTGAGTGTATGCCTCTGGTCCACATATCCCCTCACTTCTAGGGTCGCAGGTTCGATTCCCGCTAACTGTATGTGGGCTGGTATGCCAGCGGATTTTTCTGGGTTGATTTACTACCCAGTTTTCCGTCCACAATAATGCTAGATAATCATCTGTAGTTAGGATTTCATCCTGTTGATCCAATATCTGATGAATAAAGAATAAAAGGAAAATCCCTGGGTCACAAGGGAGACTAGCTAATTGTGCTACCCACACTAAATAAAGTTAATATTATTTTAAATTGAGATCCAATTTGTCTGTCTCTTGTTGAGATTTGGACTGCTAAATGTCATGAAATGCAAACAGCAAAGGCCATGTTTTTCTCAGAGATTGTCCATGTGACAAATCACAGAGACTGAAAATGAGTACAATCCACATTCTCAGAATGGATGTCATTATTCTCACCGTTATCCCAAATTTATGTTATTCGTAATATTGCACACTAAAAAATGAATCTAAATTTGTAAGTTATTGGTTTTCATAATATTTAGAAGGTCTTTCTTATCACGGAGCCAAACTTCTTGAATCAATCAAATATTCAGCCTGTGAAGTTGTTCAAGTCAATTGATGATAATTACAACCAAAATACATAACAAAGAAAAAGTAGGTTTAATCTGTAAAGCAGCTTACTAATAAAAAAAAATGAAACATAACGACCTGTACTGACTCAAAATTACATTAAATAATACCATCTTGATATTACAATGGTGTTACTGAGGATAAGATTTACACTTGTAAATTATTGTTGGTGTTGTTGTAAAACAGTGTCTTCCTCTGACGTCAAAATGGTCGAGATTCATGGACTTTTGACTAACGTCACAATACAAAAATGTGTTTGAGGTCAACTTCCCGAGACTCCCATTGGGTTACATTTGTGATATGTGCTATCAATAAGTCCTCAGAATGGAATTAGACCCAATATATATTTTGGGTGGCTAAATTGAATAATAATGAACAAAATAATGAACGAACTAATGTAACCATATCACTTGGGCTGCTAAACTCTAAATGTAAATTAAGCTTATGCAAATAAACATTTAATATATTATATATTAATGAAGGATTGTCAACTAAAAACTGTACCTTGCCTATTCATAGTGGAAAACCAGGAGGAAACTTATATGCCCGCAGATTGCCCACTTCACACTGTTCCTCGACATAACAGACAGACTTGATCCTGTGGACAGCAAATTGGAATAGGATTAGGAAGCGCTCATACTAGTAGCCTACTAAGACTTGGGTCCCGTTCTATGGGCATATATTCTTTATTCTGAAAGAGCATCATAAAATTCTGACCAAAATTGCTCACTGGACCGTATATACAGACATAAGGACTCGAACATGAAATGACTTTAAATAAACACCACAGTCTAAAACATTAGCGGAGGCACATCACCAGGCTGTTAATAACATAACACAACCATATATATAGCTGTTATCTCTATCTTACAAATAAATAATGTTACAAAAACACAGAAGAGCTTGAAACAGTTGTTAGAAAGATCCACAAAAGTATACCGTCAGCATTCCCGCACCATAATGTGCTCAATTTTCCTTACTTTGATTGATTGATTGATTGATTGATTGTTTTATTCATCATATTAGCATAGACAAGATATTAATGAAATAGTCGTCAGAGAGATTGGGGATAAAAGTCCGACTGGACTTGTTACACCCAGTTATTGTTAAGACGCGTTTAATACCTAAGATTATAGGGTCTACTTGTTTATGGGAGACACTTTAAGGACGTATATCATATATACAGAAATGATGTATAAACTTGACACATATAAACAAGAATTGTTATATCATTTTCGTACACTCATCCATAAATACGCTCAAGTAAATATCTCTGAAAGTACACACACACGCACCCAAACACACTTTTTTCTATTAATACTATTAAACAATTTGAATCTTGCCTGGCTGTCATATCTAGAAATAATGCATGGGTTAATTGTATTATAATATTCTGTGAACAAGAATTTTTTTAAGATTGGTCTTAAATAAAGAGATAGATAGAGTATTTTTTAAGGTTATCGGACAGTCTGTTCCATTCTCGCGGTCCTGTTACGTATAGAGAATAAACAGAGATATTCAGATAAAAAAGCGGTTTATGAAGGCTGACTTAAGAATTTCTAGTTGGGTAGAGATGACCAGTGGATTGCATGGAAAATATTAACTTGAATTGAGTCGGGGGAAAGTAGGAATGAGGAACAAATTAATGCGTGAATTCTCATAAACAATAGCATTGAGAATAGGCAAAGCTTTAAGAGGAAGAATGTTTAAAGTTTTAAATAGAGTTTCAGTATGGGCTAATCTGCATGCGAGAGAATGTAATAAATAGTACGTATCGCCCTCTTTTGAAGTAGATAGAGAGCTTTAGTATGTGTTTGGTAGGTTATTCCCCATAATGCAGCTCCATAGGAAAGATAAGGATGAACAAAAGAATAATATAAAGTAAAGCAGAGTTTTTTTATTGAGACGTTTTTGGATATGTTAAATAATGCGTATCTTTGGGGAATTTTTTTTAGATATAAAGCAATATGAGATACCCAAGACAATTTGTCATTAAACACGATTTCAAGAAACTTTTATTCAATGGTAGTTTTGGGCTGTGTGTTGCCCAAATAACAACTTTTCCCCCCCAAAACATCTTATACATAATTATACATAATCAAATTCATCTACTAAGTATTATGAGTGCAAACAACATATAAATAAAATAACCAAGCATACATACACTGCTGGTAAAATGAAATATTTGTTTGAGACCTTAGAATCTCACTAAAGTACATTGTAGGGAAGCTTTTGGGCTGGTCTCGAGGGAGAGCACCCGTTTCTAACTGCTTTCATAAATTAAAAGATTTATATATAAGTACATATAAACGACGGACTATCTTTAATTCAGTATAAAGTATATGTAGTTATAACTTGCAGAAAAGCCATTTGGATATGTAAATCCTCCTCAAATTTAATTCGCAATTCTAATAGATTAATATTTCATTTTTTTTTTAGACTGCAAAAACTGCGAAAATCAAGCAAATATTAAATTTCAATATACACTCTTCAAAAAAAGAAACGCAAAAGAGAATTTGAAAAAAGTAGCTTATTGTTTTCAAACCGCACGACCAGATACACATATTGTAATGATATATATTTGTTTCTAACGTCCATGTTAACCAAACCCTCCCTCAAACGCAACTCTTGATGATTTAGAACTCTGTTAATGGTCGTTTTTATCATGATTATGAAAATAATCGTAAAAAACAAGTAAAAGTGAAAAGAACCGATTTGCACCTGCAAAGCATGAGTTAATAGGGGCCCAGCTATAAAAGCCCAAATGAATCAGGCAGATTTGTGACAATTGTCGAAAGTTAGGAACAAAGAAATGCCATGTCTCTGAAACGCAGCCGACAGAAATATTGCCATTGGGCATTTGCAAGCTGACGAATTCAAGAGTGTCATTGCGAGGACCTTCAACGTTCACCCTAGCACGATAACACGCTTGTCCAGACCAATACTGTAAATGACCGTCCAAGATCGGGGAGGCCACACGGGCTGAAGATCAATACATCCGGGTATCTAATTTGCGTGATCGCCGTCGTACTGCACGTGACACAGCCCAAGAACAGTTCGGAGCGGGCAGAGTGTCCGATCAGAAAATCAAGAACCGTCTAAGAGAGGCTCGAATCCGAGCAAGACGACCCAAATTTGCCCACTCCTTAACACGTCTACATCAGCGTCAACAGGTCCGATGGTGTAACAGAGTACAGCATTAGAATCTAATACATTGGAGGAGAATATTGTTCTCAGATGAGTCACGTTTTCTGCTCAGGCGACGAGACGGCAGACAGTGTGTTTACAGGAGACACAATGAAAGATATGCACCAAACTGTATAAGGGAAGTTGACACAATCATCATGTGATTGTCTTGTCTCTGTTGTCCGTGGCATCTATCGTGGTTTCCTTTACCCATTGGGCTGGCAAACCGTCATGAGAACAAGACAACTTAAAGTACAACGCTTTACCTCGATAACTAAACAATTTTATGATGGTGATGTTTGTTTGTTTTGATTGGGGTTGAACACGGGACTGTTTAGCCCACAGTCATTCTGACTGGGCTATTCTCATCACTCTCCGTGGTCTGTCCTTCCGTCTGTCCCATAATAATTCCCTACATGGTCTAGCTTTGCATGTAACATTTTGGTTCCTGTTTGTCTGCCCGTTCATCTTTAATTAGGTAATCTGTGGGCATAGTTTAGATTTAGCATCCTCATAAACTATTAAGGTGTATCTACGCTGGTCGCGTTTTGGTTTTGATCCATGTAATGTCTGTCTAACTTTTTAATATAACTAGTAAACACAACTCTTCCTATACTGGCTTAGGCACAAGACGGAAAATCAAATCGTGAATCTGTCTCCTCTTTGACCCTTCTCTTCAAACTATCTTAACAGTGTGGGCGTCAAGATCCATTCATGGATCTCGTTTATTCAGTAAGGCGATAAAATAGACAAAATTTGTTGTAGTATACTATTGATACTTCTTTTTGTAGACACCATGGTACATGTCTGCGTGTATGGAAGGGCTGTATTTGAATGTAACTTCGTCCGCTTTTCTTCTAAGAGTTTGTATAGTTACATTGTGAAACGAAATGGTCATCTGTTCTTGCTAAATTACCATTATTTCCTGAATTAGAATCTGTTCCAATAAGAGCTCTCAAGTTGTGATTATAATTTGTTAAGGAAATTTTATCCCCAACCCAAAAGACACAGTGTTACGTTTTTTGTCTAATATTGGTAACATTACGCGGTTTGGAGTTTGATTAATGAACTTTTATTCGGTTTGTCTGTGATCTGCACTTCGGTGTTTACGGCTATGTTTGCTTATCAGGACACTTTTCTCTATATGTAAAACAAGCTTTCCAAGTAAACCAAGGAATGAGTTTTAGAAGCTACTTTTTAATGAGAAGACATGTCTGAACAATATATTGCTGTACACATAAAGTTAGATATTTCAATAACACGCTGTACCAAAATTCCCGTTACCTGTAAATCGATTAATTCGTCGCTGACATTTCCAGCTGACAAACAGAGGCTCTGAACAGCTGTGGTCATAATTAATCTACACAGAGAACAGTCATACCAATTACTGGATGTGAATGTGAGTCTGCCATATAACTGTGTGCTCAACCAATTGAATAATTAATTGGTATTTTTCGTTGTGTAATTGTATTTGATTCATATTAAGAAAACCTTCAAATGTGACGCTCTTTTGAAATATGACTCCTCCATTACAAAGTAAAGAAAATAGTGATGCTCTGAGATTAAATTCCCTGCTTCCAGAGGGATATGTCAGAGTATTTTTACTCTGACATCTAAAGATTGTACTGACAAGGTTTTCCAGTGTCGCCTTAAGAAGAAACAGCACTATACCATTTAATACAAGAACTCAGTGGGTACATTGCTGTGTCTTGTGGACGCTTATTAGAATAATTGAATCCGTTTGCATCATCCCTGTTCATGCAACTGTTCAACTTGCTACACACGAGTAGACAATATAAGTACTAGACATTATTTTATGTGATAAGTCAGGACACGATTAAGTGGTAAGTAGTGCACATATATTTTGTTAGACATTCAGCGACTTTTCTTCAACTTTCTCTTTTCAACTACCCATACACAATTCTATATAGATTGATGATCTATATAGCATTGCCTATGCAAATGATTTAGATGAATTGAGAACACCCTCGAGTTGAAGACATACACAAAAGATGAAATCCAGTGTTCTAGTCTTTGGTTGGAACGGGATCAAAGAACGTTCCACATTCGTTCCAATATCAGTTTGTACTGCCATCAATGCTTAGATGTGGGACATAATAGCTCTACAGTGAAGTCACATAGGGGTAATCTCCTCTGAGTTATTGTCTCGAGTGAAGAACTCACTTCCTCTTGATAAACTCGATCAATAAACTGGCTACCTTCGGCTACGTGGTTTCCTATATGATGCTGATCTCTAATGCAAGCCATTTGTCTTGTTTCGTCATTAAACAATGTGGCTTTTGTCTTTGTAATGACCAGTCTAATCGATGTTGACGTCTACATCATTCATAACCCTTATTTACCTAGGACATTGGTTAGTGATTTTAGTGTACAATAAACTGATATAAGGTCTCAATAAGCATTTTTAAAAACAGTTTCTTCGACTATACCAGAGCAGCGTGTCTAAAAAGCATGTTCAATTTTGTTTCACATTAAATAAAACTAATCGATTCTGTGAAGCTCTTAGTTTTAATTGTATATAGTTGCTAATGAATGATGAAAGACGCTTTTCTTTGGGGGTAAAGGGTGACGTTGCTCAGTCATGAGGCGAGTGATGAAAAATCCTTGCCTCAGTCATAAGGTGAGTGATAAAAGAAACCATTTATTCGGTCGTGCAGAGATGTTATAAATGAATTATTTACTCAGTCATGAGGTGAGTGATTAAGGAACTCTAAGTTCAATCATGAGGAGGTTGATGAAGGAGCCCTTGGTCCACTCAAGATGTGAGTGATGAAGAATCCCTTGGCTCAGGCTGTGAGTGATGAACCTTTGGCTCAGTTACGAGGGTAATGAGGAAGGAATTCTTGGTTCAGTCATGCAGAGAGTGATAAAGGAAACCTTCACCCAGTCTTGATGTGAGTGATAAAGGAACCCTTGGCTAAGTCATAAAGGGATGGATTAAGAAACCTTCACTCAGTCTTGATGTGAGTGATAAAGGAACCCTTGACTCAGTCATAAAGGAATGGATTAAGATACCCTTGGCTCAGTCAGCAGGTCAAGGATGAAGGAATGCTTGGTTCAGTTTGGGATAACGAAATCCCAAAAATCCAAAAGGGTCTTAATGTTATAATTGTTTACATTAATGTACCCTTTGCAATTCTGAAGTGTGTAAATAAAACGCTTTGATAACTTTGAAGTCGTTTCAATACACTCAATACAATTATATCAAACCAATTCTATATGCACTTATAAAAATGTCTATAAGAAAAGAATTCTCTTCAGCCACTCTGCTCTTTTATAGATTAAAATGCGTCGCCTGTAAAAGGTTATAATGGAGTTTCTTCAGCCAAAAACTATTTTCTAGCCATTTCACCAACACATTTGAAATAAATGGCACTTCTTTTATCATTTCCAACGTGTTGTAATTTGAGCTCAGTGTCGATCTCCCAGCAAGCTTTTAGAAATCTTTAATATACCCCATTGTGTGATACTCAACTATATACGGTTGTGAATGACTGTACTGAGAAACGGCTAGCAGATCTTGACTTCACACTAGTCTCAGTCGGATGAATATTGAATCTTCAGAATTGTACGGTTAATTGTTTTAAACTACATGTCAAAAATATAGCACAGGCCTGGTCCTTTCAACCAGAGGGCAAAACAGCACTCGAGGAAGCGTCTGGTTCATTTCGAGACTCGATTCTCAGAACATCCAAAGTAGATGAAAAGACCAGTCCAAATCACACTGCCACTAGAACTTAAATAACTCGGTAATCTTGGTTTTGTGTTTAACCTATGACGTAAAAACGTGTGTAATGCAATCCCACGATAAAATACCCTGTTAAGCGTGTGATAGAACGCCCTATACCATATGCAGCACGTTTCAACCACAGAGATATTCTATTTAACCTACTCGTTGACGGAATAAGGTTAATTTTTCTACAGATAAAAACACTTTATATCTTATGGCTGCTTAAGTATGACTAAGTGTTGGAGTTCTTGGATATCATATAATGTAAATATTCTTACGTTAAGAACTAATCGATCAATCTATGATAAAAAAAATCCAGCCTCCGTACGTTAAGCTTTTATACACTTGAATTACATCAAGTACTTTTATTGGAAAGCATTGCCTTGGAAATCAACATCCAGTTAGCCTATTATATTTCAGTTTGAAGTGCCAATGTTAACAATACAAAGTAGTAGTGTTGCCTTGACATGTTTAACTTTTTACTTAGGCCCATTGATTTTAACTTGAATTGTTTCCATGATCTTGTTTACTCGAAAATAAACAACACAAAATAAAACATTCTGGGTGTTCGGCGCCAGCATGACGCCGGTAATTTAATCAGGAAGCAAAACACGTGGGCTGATAAATTGTTAACAAAACACGTAACAAACAAACACTTGATGTTAATGTACAGAAAACTAGCTGAGAAGGCCTACCTTAGAGGATCCCCAGCCATAGGCTCATTTTCAAAAAAATATGCTCACAATCCAGGTCAAGCTACAATTTCTTCCTCCAAAAGGCGAACAAATGTTGCTTATCGTTTATTACGTTGCGCAATTTCGGTAGGCCTGAATCAAGCTAAATGTTAACTTTGATGGCAATCTGTCGACTTATTTTGAAGATAAATTGTGGTATATTTGAGATATATATTCAAAACATGGCGGCCATATTTGTTAAGTTAATGTGACGAAACCGGCAATGCCAGCCTTGTTGTTGTTTGTAATTTCATTTTGGGAATCTCATTCATTATTGCAAGAAGAGAAACCTACAAATACAACGTAAATTCAATCAGTGTTTTTCTTTTGGTGTTTTGTGTTCATAGTACATACAGAAATGAATGTAGCAAAATATGCACTGTTGGCTATATTGCAGACCTTAATGTTGTCACATTATGCGATATTGTTTATGGCGGCCATCTTGCTTACCGGAATGGGATGAAATCCAAACCCATTCATCGTTTCAAAGGAGAAAGCTACAGTGAAAGTTTCAAAATTAATCATTTGATTTGTTTGTCATCTTATCATGTTCACAACACATAGCGTGAATATTGTAAAATTATGTCGTGAAAGGTTTTTTAAACAAAATTTGGTGAAACGCAATTCCATCCTTTGTGTCCTGATACCATATTTTCAGAAGATCAAGCGGACTTCTGGGAAGATCCCCTCCTTTCCACGATCGTTTTTTGCAGCCAAGTCATTTGCTCTAAATAGATCTCCTGGTATTGATGGTACATGTACCTGGTAGAAGTTTACATAACCTTTTGGGGCATTTAAGGCCCAGTTCTATGTGAGGTCACAATCGATGCTGTTGACAGTAAGTGTCTACCAGGTACTTTGCAACAGGCTATTGTTAGCTGGATCCATCAATGTGGATCTAAGGAGAAACTTACGAACGGGCGCGCAATCTCCCTATTATGTGCTGACTTAAAGATCATAACGAAGGCCTTGGAGGGGAGATTAGGTTTTACGATTGGTTTTGTAGTCCATGACGACCAAACATGTTCTGTACCAGGTCGCACGACCCAGTGGAGCTTATTCAACAGGAGAACAGCGAGTCTACATTCTAACCTTAATGGGTTGCGTGTTCCATTTGTTGAGAAACCAGTAAAGGTATGTGGCTCCTACGATGATTTAGAGTTTTTAAAGCCAGTACTCATAAAATACGAGAAATCTTCAGGTGCCAGAGTAAACAGGGACTAATCGAAGGACCTCCTTTTGGTGACTTGACGACACGATGTACAAACCTAATGGGATCGAATGGAAGTCAGCATCTATTAAACTCCTTTGGTCCAGAACGTCCCAAATGATCCAGCTTTTTTAATCATGGAATCCACGCTGGACAACGTCAGCGTCACCAAGGTTGGTCTTGGCGGTCGATGAGTCTCATGGGCCGAATGCTTGTCCTATTTATTCTTGTGATATTAAAGCTTTGGTACGTTGGCACGGTGTTTGGCAAGACTACGTACACTTGAGGAGCCTCCAAACCATGGTTTTCGAGTTATTATATTACATTATATTACGGACTTACATCCTCTGAGGATCGCAGGGCGTGTTAAATTCGTGCTCTAATCCATTATAGAGAGATACCATACACCTTACACCACTTCATCCACTAATTAGGTCTTCCAAAGTCTGTGAAACATATTCCTGCATTGTATGAAGACATTTTAAGGAATGTCTTTTGTTGTAAAGTTTTGCTCTTGAACCATGATGTTGGCAGTAGGTACTGAAATAGCCTCTATTTGTGAACAACCTGATCGTAGATGTGTGAGGCTGGCTATTTCAATCAGGTTCACTTGAATTTTGGGAATTGTCTATGCGTCTGATATTGTTAATGCTTATGACAGGTCATGGAAGTGCTCTTGATTTCCAGTTGACGCCTGATGGGAACCGCCTGTGTTGTAAAATACAAAGTCATGGTTTGGCCTTCCCGAAAGGGATGGTGTAGATAATAGCTACCTTATTAATGACATTCCGGTGGAACAAAGCAGTTCGGGTACCTGGTATAACTGCATGTGTCAAGTAAACGAGACAAAGCCTGCGTCTTTCACCAAGTGACAGATTGTAGGATTCGTCTCTGATTTTGCAATCCATTTCGCCCCTCCCCCAATATTCCAAACGGTAACGAGACCATTATTAGTTATTGCACAGGCAACTCTGGATCAGGGTCAATCTAGTTCGTACTTCAGTAACAAGAAAACCCTGTGTCCGTTATGTCAGTTGCTTGGAGAAACATTATTTCAGCTTTTCCTGAAGTGCTGCGTTGTCGTGCGGATATTGACTATGGATTATTGAGTATTGAGATTATTTAGTATTATAAAGTAGTAGTGCGGTAGTGCGGACAGCAGTAGACGCTGAGTGGCGTCATCGGTGCTATGTTGTGGCTCACACTGAGAGAGCGAGGCGTCGTTGTAACCTTGACGACTTCTTCGACATTTGTTGCCCCATTAACAGTTTTAAATTTGTCACTAACGGGTCTCAGCAGTGAGTTGATTTTTAGATGTTTATCCTTGGTTTTAACAAGTATTTTCTGCGTGTGAATTAATACTTTTCTGTGGGTCAGATTAGAGTCTTAAGATGTATGTCCTATGATAGATATGCCTGTACAGCTATCTATCGAGTAATATTTATCTGAGGGTCGTGGCGTTTCAGCCATATAAGATGAGCCGGGCTTGTCTTTACTGTAGACATTAAAAGATATAGATTATTTATTTAATCACTCGATAACATACATAGGTATGGAACCTCTTTCATGGAGGTTGAGTTACAAATAACAATTACAACAAAATAACAACGATAAATTAACAAAATAATAAGATTATTAAAAATGACAAATTATGTAAAAATCTGTTTTCTGACATTAAACTATATATATTATATACATATGTTACAGCATCATAAAGAGATTATTTTAAGTAAAGTTCAAAATATATTTCAATAAAAATGAGGCCAGTTTATTAATGATAGTAAATCAAATGTTTAAAAAGTTGTAAAAAATATTTGATTAAAATAAAGTGCATGTTTTTTTAAGGCACACAAATCGGTTATTGCACGGATGTCGTGAGTGGTGTTGGATTTCATGGAATCTTTTATACAAAGCGAAGACTTACACACTTCCGTTCGATACTTTTAATAAGTGCTTGCCTGAAGTTCTTAATACACAAGTAACGTTGTCGCTTATTATGAACATGGGTAATTTGATGCCAGATTATGAATAGTTTTAAATACCATAATGTGTGTAAGACTGTTCAATTTAAATGTTAGATCCAGAGGGAACCGTTTTAACCGTTTGGATATACAATCCTTTGGATGATGCTAACTTTGGTTTTTCTAGTATTAGTTTCATTACACGTTCTTGATTAATTTCCAGTACCATCAAATCTGTGGAAGACAAAGAACAGCTGCATAGAGACGAACAATAAATGGGATAAAATATAACAAGAGTAAAACCGTTTATGACAATGAAACGACAAGAACAATC
>JARFOD010140290.1:0-13157 GCA_031763545.1 Mopalia muscosa
TATTCGCCGTGTTGTTCAAATGCCTTCCGATGCATCGTAGGTAAATGGACACACCGGTAGCCGGTGTTTTCAAACCATGAAGTCAGTCTCGCCAGTCAAATCAACTTATTAACGGCCATGATTACTTGAATCCAGATGCAATAAAGATGTTCATGTTTGAAAATATGCAGTTAAATAATAAATTAGGGTCAAAAGTCAGTGGCCTTTCTGGCAATTTATAACGCAAATTAATATAAAGCCACAGTATCAGTATAATGAATAATCATGACAAATCCATCGAGATGCATTTAACTTATTGCAAATAAATTTGTCTGACCCACTGCATTATTCAATCGTTAATTATATGATTGTATAGTATAAAAAGACTAAAGACAAGGAAGACATTTCCACAGAAAAATCATATGAAATATATATTACCGCTATAATTGGACAACACTAAATTGTTCCCATTTTCAATAATGTAAAACGGTCTAATTTGTTGGTGAAAGAATGTTTTTGTGAAAATACTTACAAAGAAATATAAATTTTGATTCTGGCGAAAGGGATTTTGTTTATCAACATTTAAGTTTAAAGAATTCCAAGTCCACATCATGAGTTGATATTTTCCAGGCAAGAGGACCACATTGCATTGCCCACTTATCTAGTAGTTTTGAGAATGCAAGGATTGTTCGTAATTGTTTTAAAAACAAAATACTTACGAAGCCTAATCGATTTCGATCCTGACAAAAGTGACTCAATTTCGTTGACCTTTGATTTGACAGACACAGTGTAGGTTGTGCCAGGAACCCCTGTGAAGTTTGTTGTATATGTGACTTGAACTTTGGATGGGGTTATTTCATGTACAGCCTCATTTTTCTCTCCATCAATTGCAATGAGCAAAAATTTGTCAACTTGCTCTCCGTCGTTGGACACGGTCATTTCCACATCACTTCCCGACGGGTTGAGAAGAGAATCTAGGGCAGGTAAAGATGGTCCTTCAAGAAATGGAAACATGTGTTAAACAAAAATGTTTAACTTCCACTCGGAATTTTTTAATTTTATATTCTCAATATGCTATACAGTCAATGACCCTTGTTGAAGATTAGAGAAGAAGTTTTATCGCGGTGATACACAACGTATAAGTTCATGAAAGTCAATTCACACTACAAAGATTCGACTAATTGCTCATTAACATGAAAGAAGTAAATTTGAAATCGTCTATAATGGTCATTAGATACTTCTGACAATACGACCTCTTTAAAAAAAAAAGATAATAATAGAAAAGAAACTCTGCAGTTACGTTGAATCTTTGGAGAAGTGAACGCTGAAACATTTTTTGTGTTGACGGGCTAAGTCGTGGTTATCAGTTTCATTGCCATATGGGTTTAAACGTGTTCTGACCTAGGATAGTGTTATTCTGTACACAACAAAACTACTTTTTGTACATCTTGTCAACGTACTGAGCGTTTTACCATTTGCTTACATTGAATCTGAATAGATTTTTCCTAATAGAATATTACCCGATAAGTTGAAATTATGGCATAATATTGTGCAAATATTTTATTAATAGTAAACTATAAATGTTATTATTTGATTGAAAAAAATCAACAGAAACAACATCTATTTTTACAAAATAAATGTGAGATAAAAACAGTAGTAAAAGAAAGGAAAATTATAATAAATGCAGGTAAGCAACCGGTTTAAAATCAGAATTATAATTCCGGTATTTTTTCGTATTACGATGTCACAAAGTTCAATACCAAACGCTGTCCATTGGTAATTCTTAAGACCAATGTCTAATACATTAACAAAACCTTGTAAAACCAATGCGAATATGTTCGCTGGCATTTCCTTGGAGAACAAGAAATAGTGTTCTTTCGCACTCAACAAGGGGCAAGATAGCGTCTGGCAAAGGCTTGTGTCTGTTCTCTCGTGGACACCACGATATAGCCAATTTTAAGTTAATTTTATAGAGGCGAAGTAAAAATGTTACAAATATAATAATATTATAAATACGAAAAAGTAAACGGCAAACATCCCACCGAGCTAATAATGCTCACGACAGAAGGCAAACCAAATTGCTCCCATGTAAACAAGACTTGTAAATATACATATATAACACCTGCTTATAAAATCCACTTACTAGCGATGAATTCAACACTTTTTGACACATTAGAATTTAGTTCTCCTTTTTGTGCAGTCAAATATATTGTATGAGTTTCCCCAATGGCAAGATCGAGAACCATAGACCAAGGTGCTATAGAACCAATACTAGGGATAAACTGAATCGTTGGACTTCCGGCGGAAGTTGAAATCTGAAAGTTGTCAAAACCACCTTGGACTGACCAAGATATTTCCACTTGGCCAGCTTTTGATTGTGGAACAACAGTCAAAGAAGATGGCCTGGCAGGAGCTGTGGAAAAGAAAGCCATAAATAATAATTTATGCTACTAAAAAAAAAAAATAAAAAAATGATTTTACAGGAATATATTATGGTAGGCCTATAGCAATAATTTCGACCAGGCAATACGATATCTAAATACTCAAGGTACACACAAGTAAAGACAGACCATCCGTACACAAGTCATATTTGCAATGTTATATGCACCTTTGAAGCCTCTTAAGTGTAAAGAATCACTTAATAAAGACTGATACACTTTACCGCATGCACTGTTGCAAGCGACATAAATAAACTAGCTGTTTTAAATTAATCGATTGCCGGAATTTCAGACTGTGTATAAGAAAAAGGTCCATGTACATATTTTATTAGTATGCAAGCAAACATTTATTTCTCCATATTAAAATGTATAATTATTACTCAGTAGAGTTGTTTAGATACTTACTTGTGACGACTGTTACTGAATCTGATGGATTAGACTTGATGTCATACGACTGACTTATGAGTGTAACATTATACTCATAACCAGGTTCTGTAGATTGGTATGTGTACGCCACATTAGAATTCGGTACGGTTACAACGTCACTTGTTCCTTCCTTTGTTATATATATTATGTACTGGTCAATTAAACCGACCGGCTTAGACCAAGTTATCTCTAAATCATTCGAACTTCCCACCATCACTGTGACATCAGTTGGAGTATTTGGCCCTGAAGGAAGAGAAATACTATCTTATTTCTGCATTTATATCGCTCTGATATCGCTCTGGTGTTCTTACTTGCGTCGCCATAATTAAAGAAGGCATTTAAGCTTTAGGTGCGATTAAACAAGGTATTTTCTTAGTACTGCAACTTATCATTGTATTAAATCCACTTGGATCGGATATAATCTAAACACATATTACAGATAAACACATCAGTATACGCAAAAGCCAGGCTGTGGCAAACTAATTTAAAATGTTGCCAAATGCCTAATGGTCCAATATAACATACATTTAATCTCCCAATGTTTCCCAAAAATTGCAGTTTATATGGAAATTGGACTTACTACAGACGACAGTTGCGCAGGCTGAATCCGGTGAGTCCGCACCGTTGTATTGGTTGATGACGGTGACTATGTACTGGAACCCAGCATCTAGTATAAGGATGTTTTCTCGTTGCTCCTCCACACTACTCGATACCGCTAACAAGTCAGTTACATTCTGATCTCCATTTACGGAGGACACCTTTATGTAAAATCCATCGGAAGGATCCGCAGAATGGCGCCACTGTACAACAACTTCACCCGCTATTGACGATGTGGCCGTCATCTGAACAGGCGCGAAAGGAACTGCAATACAACAGGTCTGATATATGCTGACCCCTAAGTCTACACGGCTTATTCATCTGAGATTGTCGCCATAATATGCTAGAAATTTTTAACCTGACTGAGCTTACAAATGTATTTATTTACTGTCAGACAACCAACTTGAAGATGGCTTGATTCAGCCGACATTGCTAGAGTAGAATAATAACAACATGCAGATATTGAGTGAGACACCCTTACAGTTTGCTGCTCACAAGGGTGCACTTTGGTGCGCATGTGCAGTTTGGCCACCGGAAAATACCTAGCAAACGATATTTTGAAAAGACAGGTCGGGTGGAATTTGTTGTTTTCGGCTAAATCTCTCTTATGATATATCAATAGGCAGCAAAAATGAATCTCTCATTCAGTTTCCGGTTCCACTTCAATTGCGTTTTTTTTGTGTGTAGCCTTTGCATAATTCGACACCGTTTTTACGTCACTATACGAATAGCATATATTTATAAAATAAACAAACAGATTAACCAAAGACGTGTTTAATTGGTTAACACCAAGTTTACACAATACACATGAAATTGTAGTTTTTTTAACTTCAGTTTACAGCAAACTTTATTCGGTTGATTATCTATCTTTTTCCCACTTTTTGCCAGGAATTGCATATATTTTCGATAGTTCATAATATCGGGATACATGGTATTAATTCAACCATACATGTGTCATTTTTTTTCAAATAAACATATATATCGTATTATAATATTTATTTTTTCTCAATAGTTCGTCAACTGTTGATGCATGGTGCATAATTGTTATTTAAACATGCATATGTTTTGTTTATCTTGCATATCAAATACTATTTTTCAATGTTTACAAAAGTTTGTTTAATGACAATACATGATCATAATGTCGACTTAAATATGAATCAATTCACATATCGAACATTAAGTTTATTTTTTTCGGATATATGTTCAAACATAAGTAATTTGTGTTAAATTCACATATTAAATAATAATTTTAAGTTTGTTTGTCACTGTTAGCTCCATAAGTTGCTTATGTCGTAAATAGTTCGTTTAATGAGGGTACATGATAAACACTGCTTAACCAACCACGTGTTTCTTTTGTTCAATTTACAAGGCAAAGTAATTTCCGTGTATTTCCATTTAACTACTTAAGTTGTATCTGTTTCTGTTGTCATTAGCTTGTTAAACGCTGATACACATTTGAATCAACTATGAATAAAATTATCCAATGAACAGTTAGAAAATTATGTTGTTTTTATAATATTAACTCAATTTTAAAGTTAAAACAATCAGAAATGGTTGCTCAAACTTAATTACTCACCCTTTGCCCATTGTTAAGTTCATTTCAATATTGGTAAATAATAAAAAATATATAAATAATACAAAGTAACAAATAAACAACAAATATATAACTTAGTGCTACAATTTGTTTGCCGTTATATCGTTATTAACATGTTCTTGCAAACGTAGAATACTCAATTGCAAATCGGCTTATGAAGTCTTAGGCCACATATCACCTTGCCCAATTTGTACTTTCCATACTGTACTGTTATCTGGGAAACCTGTAATCTTAACCGCCGGATGTTTTGTGCGCGTGTGTGGAAATCAACCAAAGTACTTCGCGGAGTTTTAACAAGCCCGTGTCTAGGGTAAAATCACATTAAAACAAAGCACTGTTCTTTTTTTATGTAAGAATTAATGCAAATAATTCAAATTTCGTCCGCTGTAAGTATTTTAATAATAATGTAGCTCCAATGACGTCCTTATATCAACACAAGAAAAGCCTTCAGACGTAAACAATAAACATGTGGATAACTCCGTCATAGGATGAAAGTCAATCCATGCGAGTTACCTCCCTGAAACAAAGCTTTCCATTACAAATTATTTATGGTAAAGAAATGGTCAAGGTTGTTCAGACATGTGCTAAATGACAAAGACTATATATTTAATATACTCGTATAACCGTGTGTCATTGCAATGGATGAAGGAAACCTCCATTAATGTCAGTTGGGAGGAAGACAAGGCAGGACAATCACAGGACATTGCTTTGGTTTAAGATCACATTTATGATGCGTTTTTTTTTTTAGTATCGCCGAATTCGTTACAAACAAAAAAAAGAAGCAACATTAATATAGATTCTTGAAGTTGCAGCTTCAGTCCATACTTATTCAGGTAATTTGTAAAATTAATACTAATTTATGTTCTGTGTTATTGCTTACGTGATACTAGTTTCAAAGTTTCGGAATTGTCGGACACCTCGTCGTCATCCCCCGTGGCTGTCACGTAAACTGTAACAGACTCTCCGACACTAGTCGATATCTTGAAGGTTTGTGGCTGTGTAAGGTCGTCAGAAGCGGGGATAAGATCTGTTGGCTTGAATGTTGCACCGGAATCAGAATAAACATGAAAGCCTTTAATGGGTGTATCGCTAGTATACATCCAAGACAGCATGAAATTACCTCCTGAAGCGTCCTGAGTTGCTTCTAAGTTGGTAGGGGCTGGAGGTTCTAAAATAACAGATAAGTATGGTTATATGCATGCGGTAATGCCAAAATATTTGGTTCCCACTGATAAGTTGAGTATTACAACAGTAATGTAACTGCAAACAACGGAAGACTCATTTTGATCTCAATATTTCGGCTATATATTTTGACAACATCAATTACTCTCCTGATGTAAGCGAAATAAACAGCCGAAACCTTGAGATCAAAATGAGTCCCTTTGTCATTGAAGTTACATTATTCTTGTTCTGCTATCCGTAGATGTTTCAAGTCAAAGTTGTATATTTCTATTCCTCGAACACAGTTGAAACTGTCGTTAAAAATTGCAGATAGACATCAAACAACACTTGTATAGATGACCCCCAGAACTGCTATTCAACAATATTTGTTTGTTTGTTTGATTGGTGTTTAACGTCGAACTCAAGGGTATTTCACTTATATGACGACGGAACAATATTTGTAGATTACCCTCAACAATAGTTAAATCGTACCCAATAATTGAACAACGATGGTACATGTACATGGACAGTCCTTTTGATAATATTTTAATGGAAACACTTACTTAGCAGTACAACGGGAACAATTAACTGAAAAAAAGAGAAACGAGATGCATTTAAAACATGTTTTATTTGTTTATGTATCTATATATAGAATATATTCATTAGCTTCATGCGTTTATGCGTATTTTTGATCTTTGAGTCCAGATATGGTTTTATTTTATGTCGTTCACTGACTTGACTGACTTTGATTACATAGGCCTGGCTTACTTCATACAGCTTTAGGTCGTTATATACATGTGTTTGATGTTTCCTTTTATTAATCACGCTGGGTACAGGGGCATCAATTAATGAAAACCTGTGAATCGTTTCATGTTCTGGATATACTATTTAGTCTCAATCTCGAGCTGTTAAGATCGCTATTATACAGACATATCAACAAATGGGTATAATAATGTAAAAAAAATAATATATATATATATATATATAGATATAAAAACATAAATAAATAAAATTTTAAAGGTATATTTCAACAAAATTGAAGCTGACCAATAAATATGCCCGCTGTGGGTGGTAGTATTTATACGCTACCGGATACGAAGGGGTATTTTTATAGTCATATATACCTTGACTAAACGATTGCCCGATGCTTTGCTGGGTATATTGGAATACAAACTGCATTTTGTCTTGGGATACAGATGGGATACAGGTGACAAGCGATGGATTACATCCACTGGAACCAATAAAAAAAGAAGAACAGAATGGAGTAAAATAAATCAAACTCACCACATAAAAGCATATCAGTTTGAAGCGTGTATCCATTGCTGTGTTCCTGCAAATCCTTCTTCTCTCGTCACGGATTATACTCAATGAGTGTTTTAAGAAGGGGTCGGATATATTTTACTGATCACTCTGACAGTGTGTAAACATACTCACTGATTTCACGGCCACTTCGTACTGTTTGCACTCGAGTCCGATTTCAATAATATTATAGCGGTCAAATAAAGGATTGGGACTTTTTAGTCGGTACCACAGAGCGAAGACTATCACTTAAACGGTTCAATTTAAGAAGGGCAATTATGCTTGATGTTGCCTGTCGAAAATAGAAAACATTTTACATAGAACCTGCTGCAGCCTACTGTACGTTATATTAACTATGACTATTCTTAAGAAACGCAGTGATCGGCTGTTTGCCCTGGACAAAGATTGTTTAGATTAAACCAAAAACAAATACCAGCGGCTATGCGTGCTATTAAACAGATACCGTGACGATACCTGGGTAACGGAAAAATACAATACTCAGAATAAGTAATGTGACCATTGTGGTAAAAAGGATTCGTGTACTGGAGCAATAACTGACTTTAACCGAAAATGGGTTGGTTCGGATTTTATCGTCAGATAAGGTTATAAAATCGATCACAGTTTGTAAATCCTAAATGATTCTTGGCGTGTATGAAAAACACGAGTGGTGCGTAGTCCTGCATGTGTGAATCTCTTTGTCAAGGAGCACATATCGGTGCCCTATATTTGAACACCCAGAGCACAGGCCAATATGTGCCATATATATTATGTACAATATTTCTGATTGAAAAATATATACCTTTTTACATATGTCACGCGTCCATATACTTAGTAGCCTTTCGATAGGCTTAAATAAAGATTGTAGTATAGTGACGTACAATTCGCTGACTGCACGTAATTACGGGTCCACAGGTAGGCCAATATCGGATCTTCTTGAAGATGCTATGCCACAATTATGAACAATCATTTGTGTGTGATTTATTCTTCTACACTATTTTAGAAATGAAACCTATTTATTCACAGCCTCTAAGACAACAAACATTGCAAGGATAGAAAAGGAAAGACCCTGATTAAAATAGTAAACTTATTTTATAATTAGAAAATCAAATTTTCGCTTGCACGATTATGAACCTTGCTGGTTCAATACTGTTTAAAAACTTACGTTACATCACGAGAGAAAAAAGTTCTTGACGCAGTTCAAATCAAAGTGTAATAAAATAATTAAATGGTAGTGAAATATCCGGAGTGATAATTATTAAAATATTTGGGGTATTTTTACAATCGTTATATGATAATACCTAATTATCATTCAGTTTTGATGAATAAATGAATAAATATTAAACAACTATATCCATTTTGTGGAATAGATCTAGAAATGACGCAAAATTAAATAAACTTAAGTTATTTGTTGTACATAGTAAAGAAAGCGACGGATGTTTGCTGAAAAAAGACATTATTGTCTCTTGATAAATATAGTCGTGACGACAACGGCACCCCTTAAGTGAGTTGTAAGAACTCGAACATCAGCCCTTTTTACTAATTCAATCAGGGATTCGAACCTCCATCTCCTTTATACACCGCTCGAACATCAATGCATGGTCAATTTCGTTTAAAATTCAGTAATTTTTTTCAAACCCCATTATCTTTTTTACATACATGTGAAAAACAATTGGCCTTAATTAAAATAAAGGCAAAACTTATTCGACATATTAAGAATGAAATGACGAAACGTCTTGCATAATAGATAGCCTGTAATCAACTGTTAGGAAAAATGTTGTTTGAAACGTATGGATAGCTTTCATAATGGAGTTAAATCTTCTTTTCGCGCCTTTTCTGGTAAACCTGTTCCCTAGGCATTTCATGTATTGTGAGCTGTTAATGGCATATTGCTTCGCTGTCTTTCGAACGTTGACTGTTATTTTTTTAAAGTATTCCCCAAAAACATTCCAGAAGATGTTTGTCAATTTGTTAAGAGACTTTCTGTTTTTGAGAATATTTATTGAATAGTATCCAATGCTGTACATACAGAAGTTATATGGCACCGAACGCCCGTCATACGTGAGTTATACCAAGTCCGTTACTTAGTTCCCGCTAACATGATAAGCAAAGGTATCTCACAAACTCTTAACGCCATTTTTTCAAAGATGTTAATTACTTGCTTTGTATTCGGGTTCACTTTATTGTAGTGTATTCGTACCCTTAAATCCTTTCGGTGATTGGTTGGTGTTAGACGGCAATATATTCGTCACCAAGAACGGCAAGGCAGATCTCTGATGCCCTTTACAGGCATTTTGAAAGCAAACGACTTCTTTCTGCTTATATATATTGCACATGCACGATAAATGTCGACTGACTCCTGACGTGCACTAAACTGGGATCGCTTAAGAATTTCGGGATTAATAATGAAACTCGTTATAGTATAGATAGTATCGATCAAACACTTTTCTAGCTGAATAGTCCCAACTATAGACTTCGCCGATCTGTATCATTTTGTTGTTTATGTGAAATCTCGAGTGATCAAATTGTTTTAAACAGTTTACATCTCCTTATATCCCCTGGGTCACTGTGGAATCACCGTGTGACAAGTTTTCTGCTGCTTCGACCACAATCGTATTATCGCGATAGTTTCATTAGTGGACGAGACTAAAGACAACTCTTGTAAGCTATGCCATGTCAACGCGCATTAATTTCCGCCAATATTTGGGTATGCCACAGAACAGAAGTGAAAAACAAGATGTCCCGGATGTATCTAAGAGTCCATGTCTCGGTGTAGGAAGAAAAATCGACCACAGTTTAGAATGCCTCGACAACTACCCATCATGACATTGCACATAGACCACTTGATCATAAAGCAGGATAATCTTGAATGGAGTAAAATTAGGTAAATGAGACATCGGACCCAGTCAGATAGCCATACAAGACCCAGCAACTCGGGACAACCAACATCGCTAACGTCGAGGGCCACCGTCTTGTGACAGAGACGTCCAATCGGTAGCCCTGCAGTGACAATCCTCGGTCAGAAATGAGTCTGCCTAGAAAATCACTCGTTCGTATTTTTGTTGTTGTAAAACTGCATTTCTGGTTTCCATTGATAAGTTTAGCATGGTAAAATAGTAGATGCAGAGTTCTGTATCTCTGATCGTCTATCATATCATGTAGCCGTATCTAGTGATACAGGGTTTGAGCGCTCCTAAACGTGTTATTTTAAATGTTTGCACTTTCCGACTTTTATGTGTTCAATTAACTACTGTCCAATAATGTTTTGTAATCTGAACGCTGTGATACATGTTGTATGTCAATTGCGACCTTAAATTGTCCAGTAGTCGTGTTTATAAAAGTGGATCATCACGGTCCAAATACACGGTGTCAGGCCGCCATATTCCTTTCTTCAAAAAAGAGATTTTCCAAGAATATGGTCTTCTGGGTAATCTACCATTATCCAACTAGCCTCGTCTTCGTATATATGTAATCAGCAAAGATTTATGCTTACAACTCTGCATGATCTACTAGCTGAATGGACATTTATTTCTTGTTATACAACTTTAATATTCAAAACGGATGACAAGCTGAACCGATGAAACATCAAAAGGACATAGCATACAGTTGTGCGCCTTTTCAACCAATAAAGTAACTTTTAATAAACTCGATTATGGAGTGGTTTGATGAAACTTAATAAAGAAATGACAAGTTATGCGACTTTGTACATTATGTATATTGCTGCAAGCTTTCGAAGTACAACTTACTTCATCGTCAGGTATGGCATTTGCAAAGAGGGTTATAAAATCATTCTTTATATAGAGGTGGTGACGACAATACATACTATAGCATGAAAAGATATGCAAAGTGAGGGTGGGTTGTTTAGCATACTGAAGCAATAGTCAACTCATACAGATAGAACAATATAACAAGGTTGTGGACACACATTAGAGAACAATAGGAAACACAATAGAGTAACTGACCAACAATTCAAGATTCAGCTAACAAATCGCCCTTTTCCACCCGAAATGGATACTATTGTAGGGTCTCGAGTAACCTATATGGTTACCGCATATGGAATACGAAGATTATACTGGGTGCAGTTCTCTCAGTAAAGGTCAATCAACAATTAAAACAGCAGTTCACGATTTAGTTACAATTCGCCGTTTTCTACCAGAAAGGGACCTATCTTATTTTAAATTGTCTAGGATGTCCCATAATGATCATGCATAAAATATGGAGGCTATATCTGGTGTAGTCCTAGAGGCCAGTTAACAGTTTATAAATTAGTCCACGATTCAGTTAATAATTCGCTGTTTTCAACTCGGTTATTTTTATTTTAAAGTGTCCAGGATGGTATATATAAACGGGTATGTAATATGGAAGTTGCATCTGGTTTAGTTGTCTTCCTACAGGACAGTTAACAATTCAAACAGCAGTTCACGATTACTGTGGATACTTTTTGACGTTTTAAAGTGTCCAGAATGTCCTACAGTAATCCTGTATAAATTTGATTGTATCTAGTGTAGTTTTCTTTGCAATGGCCAGCAAAAAATTCAAACAGCAGTTGACGATTCAGTTAACAATTCGCACTTCCTTTTATCAGGATTGTTGACAGGTGGCCTTTGCATCTGTGTTCCAAATCGTAGCCCTATGCTATTCATATTTATGAAATAACACAAATATTGACTGCTCCCTTCGAATTTTGAACTACTAAATTCTAACTTTACAGGCGTGCAAAACGTCAAATTCTAATTGACATCCAATATCGAACCCAGTTCGAACTCCACTGCGCTAATAATGCACAATTTTAATAATTTACATGAAAGCGTAAGGGAAAACAAAATAACCGTGCGGCACGCATATACCAGAATGACATACCAAATTCCATGTTCTCGCATTTTCGCGTTCTCCCATCTTTGCGTTCTCGCATCTTCACGTCCTTGCGTTCTCGCATCTTTGCATTCCCGTGTCCTCGCGTTCTTGCTTTCTCACGTCCTCGCGTCTTTGAGTTCTAGCATCCTCCCGTCTTTGCGTCCTTGCATCTTCGCATTTTCGGTTTCTCACGGCCGCGCGTTCTGGCAACTTCGCATTTTCGCATCTTCGTGTTCTCGCTCTTTTGCGCTCCGGCGTCTTCGCCTTGGCATCTTCCTCGCATCTTTGCGTCCTCGCTTTAGTATCTTCGCGCCATTGCCCTCGCATCCACGAATCTTCGCGTCCTTTTCCTCCCACATTTGCGTCCTCACTCTCGCATCTTCGTGTCCTCGCCCTCGCATCTTCACATCCTCGGCTTCACGCGTTCTTGCATCTTCACGGTCTCGCATTGTGGCGTTCTCACGTTTAAACCTTTTCGCATCTTCGCGTCCTTTCCCTCGACACCTCGCATCTTCGCGTCCTTGCCTAGGCAGCTTTGTTTCCTCGTCCTCGCATCTTCGTGTCCTCGCTCTCGCATCGTCGCATCCTCCCCCTCGCATCTTGTGGTACCCACATTTAACAAAAATACTGTTTGGCCCTAAACGGCAAGTATAAATATATTTCTCCAAATGTTTCATATCCGATATTTAAAAGATTAATTACACGGCCCCATGAATCTGGACAACTTAAATTGGAATGTGTATGGATTTTCATTGCCACGAGTACTATTGACATGGTTTGTAAGAAATGCTTATGTTTATAAATGTAACAGC
>JARFOD010140301.1:0-13156 GCA_031763545.1 Mopalia muscosa
TTTTTTTTTTGTCATGTCATGCTACAACAACAACAACAACCCCCACTACAGATAACACACAACACCTTCTTTATCAGTAGTGGGGCTTCAAACCCCACTACTGTTAACGCACAACACCTTCTTTATCAGTAGTGGGGCTTCAAGCCCCACTACTGTTAACGCACAAAACCTTCACAAAGCCTTCTTTATCAGTAGTGTGGATTCAAGCTCAAAGCCGCACTACATATAACGCACAAAGCCTTATTTATCAGTAGTGAGGCTTCAAATTGAAGCCGCACTACATATAACGTACACAAAAAATACTACAGAAGAACAAACCTTCCTTATTATGTAATAAAAAATACGACCCCTGCTGCTCTTTCTATACTACTGAAGTATGAATTTTTTTCTTGTTTACAGCCTGCGCTAACTATGCTTAGGAAAAATGATTACACCTGAAGTTAATCGTACTATTCGTAGAAGACTGATAAGTAGGTTATCGGCAATTACATGCAGCAAAGAGTGTTATATCTCATTTTCGCTTTCAACATGTGTTAATCAGGAGTTGTTGTCTGTCTTTACTACAATCCAAGTGCATCAACAGCACAGCGAAATAAAATCTTATTTGTCTGCTGACGATGGTTGCGCTATAATGAATAAGCAGATGTTTACAAAAACAAATAATTGACAGTTAAATGTGAAATAAAAGATTAAGCTTTTTGGAGAAACAGTCGAACTTTGGGACATCCCGGCGCGGTGGAAATCATCTGTTATCTAATTGGTGAGCTATCGTTCAGATGGTTTTTAGATACTTGGTAAGTTTCTTGCCCAAAGCATTTCATACAATACAATATTATAGATCACCATATCGTGGTCCAATCGAGCTAGTGATCTTTGCGAATTAAACACAATGTTCTTTCATATCCACTTCAATCACCAAGCTAGAAGTGATTTTGTCAGTTTAATCATGGTCGATCAAAATAAGTTATTTTGTGTTAAGTATAGAATTAAATTAATTAACCCTAATTTTCTCGAGAAGAAAAATTAAATTGAAAAATTCATAATAAAAACTACGAATACAAGCATAATTTCAACTGTATCTTGCGACGTTTATTGTACATTATTTCTATTTTCCATTTCTCAAGACTTTTAATAATTGTAAGTTTAACCCGAACGTTGAAGTTGTAGCCGTTTAAGCAGTATAAGGTAGAACCAGTGTGTAGTGTTAAAAACTCTCCACGGTATTGATCTTGAGATCATAACAGGTGTTTCTAAGGACATGAGTTATAAGGCACAATTGTAGTGATAAGTCGAAGGAGTATATACAGGATACCAATGGGCTACTAGTCTGTCACCATGAGCTAACATCAAAACAGTCGCTGTATTACACAGCATGGAAGTAACAATTGCAACAGTGCATATAACCAAAACAAAATTACCTAATGTACATACAGCTGTGGTGATTCTTTCTATATAGTACAGTGTATTCCCCAAATTTTGTCGTCGCTTCAACATCAGCTCCTTTCTCATTGTTACAAACTGTTAATTCAATCTAGACCTTTCTCTAGCCATTGGCCAATTCAACCATATTTACACGTAAAGGAGAAATAACAACATCGTAACAAAACTGAACAAAAGATGCTTCATTTCTGTCCCGGGATGACTCTTGAAACGAAAGTTGAAAATGTAATCCCAAGAAAATTATATTCACAGTGAAAGGAAAATCTCCAGTTGACCTCATTAGTTTTATTAACCGGTCTAAATAATTCCATAGCAGGGATTATTTCGTCTGGCCAGAACAAATACACATTTCAGTCTCGTAATCGCATTGCCTTCCGCCGTAGTTCGTACATTTTAGCCCTTCACAGCATTCATTTTCCCATGGTATACAAGTCTTCATCCGACCAACACAGATCTGTCAACATATAAATAAAATATGTTTCAAGAATGAACAACATGGATACGTAGACAATGCTAAATAATCTATTCAGATCCGAAAGTAGATTTCATATCCGAGGGTGTCTATAGATCTACTGCCAAAGAAGAGTTATGGACACAAGCAATAAAAAAGCAACAGGCCATAAAGAGGAATGATTTATTTAGGTTTGCTGTACAAAGGCAGCTTCATTCACATCATTTTGCTGCAGATGAGCTTGAAAAACCTTCATCTCCACAAGGTTTTGAGAATATATTGACCTTGCAGCTTTAACATTTGGAATATGAGAAATCAAGGCACATAAATTGTATAAACAGCACCTAAATTTCCTTATCTTTCAGAGCACAACGATAACTGTTCTTTACAGTTTTACGCCATGATCAAGAGTATTTCACTTAAATAACGGTGGTATATTTCAAAAACACTTGACCCTAGTACAACTATAACATGTTAATCGTTTTGATAAAGATGGAAAGTTAATCTTTCCCTAGTGCTAAGACAACATTGTTTAAACTCCATGAAATTACCCTTAGTTATGGCCTTAATAAATGGAAGGACTCCCGCAAATACCATTCCACCAGTGATTAACCCGAAGTGAATGTTTTTTCTATTCTAGTTTTGTCCAGCTATTATTTAATTTGTGTACGAACAGAAGTCTATTAGATGAAAAGCCCAACAAGTGCAATCTATTATATATTGAACTAAATTAATAACAAAACGCAACAAAAAGCTGAATCCATTTTTTAAGTAGCCAGGTATCAGATTTCGATGCGGAGCGATAACGCTGAAATTTAGTGAACCTAACAGCTTGATACACGTAAATAAACCTATTTAATAATTCTTTATCTTATTGTGAGGTAAAAATGCGTTTATGTGCGCAAAAAAACAAAATGGACGTTACTGGTAGAAATTTTAAGTTAACATTCATTGACAGAGATAGGACATTGATGGGGTGGGATTTGAATAATTTGAACATTATTGTAAACGATGCTAAATGTCAATTGATGTGATGCTTTTGGTCCCTTGTTTCTTTATTTATTTATTTATCCGCGAAAGGGAGGTGTGGAAAGGGGGGGATTAATCCACATGCACTAAAAGTTACGAGGTATGGCAGACAATTAGAGACACAACACCTTTCATTTAATTGACATATTGCGACCTGCTAAGTGCATTGTATTCTCTACAAACCATATCCAAAGTGCTTTGAAGTGAACTAAACATGAAATATATCGGGGTCATTCCACGTCAAATCAGCCAACGGTCCCCTCTCGACCCTCTCAGATTTTGATGAATCTCCATCAAAATGATCTATTGTGTAAAAAATCAACATGCGCAATTTGTTTTTCAAACCATGAAGGAGTTGAGTACAGAAGCAGAAAGTTTGTTGATGAGTAGACCTAATATATTTGTACTGAACGTGATGCAAATTTCAAAAATATTTTAACCGTCCACATGGGAATCTATTGTCGAGATGAAAGGGTATATATTGGATGCAAATATCCTCTCTCACCAAAAGCATGTGGGTCTTAAAAGAGATTAAGTGGCTACTTTGGTTGCGCGAGGTACAATTTGTCTCATGTCGTGTTCTTGCAACGTAGGAAACAATAGGCTAGGATCAAATGTTTCAGCTCTATATAGTTGTTTATAATCCCAAGTTATAAGGTTCCAAATCTAGAAGAAAAAAACATTGGTGCATTTTCACGAGCTTTTTCTGCAAATTTCAGTAGGATTTATCTCGGAAATGAAATGTTGGGCTAATCTTTTGTGTGTTGATTTTTCACAATAGTTTATTCTGATGGAGTTTCATTTAACTCGGAGAGTGTCGAGCGGGATGCTGGTTAATTTGACAAGGAATGACACAGCTATAGACATCAGAATTGCCCTTATTTTGACAGATCTTTCGAGCTTTTTTAAAAAAAAAGTATCTGGTAACGATCGATCTACGTTTTAAACAGGAATTCTCTTAATTTCGATCAGGTTTCAGCAGTTGCCATCTGAAATTTTCCATTAATTTCAAATGTCATTTCTAACAGTCAGCATAACAGAAAATTGGCGAATTTGAATATCAAGTGACTGGAATTGAGCTGTTTGAAAAAAGGCTAGGCCTATAACTATGTATCAAATGGGACCTGTTTTAGCGCCGATAACCAAATCGTTTCTTAGAAAACATATCAAGTCAATACACAAAATGATATTCCAAACGATAAAAGACACATTTATTGTTTGCAATATATTTATATATACGTAGTAATAACGCGTAAAGAAAGAGTAAGCATCGCCTCTAAGTGCTACTGACCAGGCCGGTTTTTGTAGCTATCACAGCTAACAGACATAGAATGTACTTAAGTCAGCCAGGACTAGTCTTGGATAACATGGCCTTATAATTCTGTTATAAAGTCATGCATAAGTTGACGCCATATTGGATAGTGATATCATTGCTGAGCTCGCCGATAAGCATTTTAGGCTTTTAATACCACCAGTGATTTCCCTCTCGTGTGATAAGCCCAAGTGGAACACCACAACGTAGTGATTCATTTCAATGTACTTGTGTTTTGTCTTCATGGCTCACTACTTTCCTGCCGTATATGTCGTAATATTAAAGGCTTTTGCTGGCAAACACTCGAAAAGCGAAAAGGGATTCCGTTTTCACTACTGAATATGCTGTTTCACACTTCTAGTTATTTGAGTTCTGATATAATCTATTTCCACATTCTGTAATTCCTACATATTCAGGTACAATGCAATTTAACAAAAAAGATTACAAATAATTACATCAACACAGAATGGGCCTATCTGCTAATTTTTAGAACCCTACATAAACGATGAGCCTCCACGCACATGCATGTCGGATTATCAACAAAAAAAGTCATTGATAATAACTAAAAACAACAATGTACTACCTGTCAGCAAGCTCCTTTTGCGCCTTGATATCTTAACGTTGCGTTTGTTTAATTAATTTTCTAACTCTGGTAAGATTTCCAATCCATATATTGAGACATGGCGCAGTGTTGCCAAAGTTCGGATGTCGCTTCAGAGGAGCGCTGTGGTGACAGCGCAGCCTCATAAAAAAGGTAAGATAACCCTACTGAGGTATACGATTGTTATTTTTAGTGAATTTGTCTGACAGTGTTACCTAAAAATATATGGGACAGTTAGTGCGTTGAAAAGATTGACATTTGAACTCTTCAACAATGTGAAGGTTTATTAGATTGCAAGTATTAAATCCTATAACTTTTTCTATCAATCTTAAGTTTAAATAAAATGCAATCTTAAGTCTTATGATGATAAAAAAAAATTCCGTGGGCGGCATTCGGATGTACTGGTCCCCCACGCTTTTGTCTGGCAGGGCGTTACATGTCACGTCAAATTTAAATTTAAGTTTGGCGTTAAACCCCAATCTTTTAAAGTATGCAGATCCTGAAGTAAGGAACGTTCTCTTTTTGAAAATCAATATTTTATATACTGAATTAGAAAATGGATCCACAAAAAGTACAATCAATGATGAAATCACTGATGAAACCATCTCCGCTTTTCCATTAAATCGACTGAACTATGAAACGTTGTCGAAGGAGATATATTGACTATAACAACGATGGATTTCCAGAAAATATGGATAAGCTGATGTTAACCTTCTTGAATGCTATGTTGAAAGGAAACCTCAAACGTGTATATTACCGTTGGGTGCTTTTTGGTGCCATCATCGTATATATGCCATCGTTGTGTCGTACAGCACACTTGTGTTCCCTAGATCTTTTGTTCTCGCTAAATTTTTAATGTGCACTGCTGGCTTTATTATCATTTATTCTAGTCACAACATGACGTGATGTTAAAGACAATACATTGGCTGACTACCTGTACATAGCAAGTAACGTGAGCAAGTATGGGAAAAGTCAAACGTGAACCTAACTCGCTTAATGAGAGTTCTTCTTTACACCGTTTCTATCTCAATGTGCAATCATTATTATAACATCATATGCCCGATCGCAAAAACCTGATCAATAATTTGTTTTGCCGAATCAGACAAAAGAAAGTGAAATAGTAGGCTATTGTAATGATCAGTCCCAAGAAATGTACTTCATGTCGTCTGGTCACAAAATGGCCATACACGCCAAGTTCGATGGTTCATGTAATCATCAACTTTCAATTAAATGAGACTAACCTTAGTTATCCGAACATTAAATCGTTACAGAAATGTGTTAAAGTTTGTTAGAGTGCGTGAATGGATTGAGGGTCAGCAGAAATGTGAGCCCACTTGGTGATGTCTTATGCATTATCCTGTCACTGGAGTCTATTTTCTCAGTAAGTGTTCCAAAATCACCACACAACAATATATAGTACGCTAAGTAGTTATTGTGTATTTTTAGTGCCATCATAAAACCCATCGTTGTGTCGTACAGCACACGCCTCCTCACTCAAAGAGAGTTCCTCTTTTAATCACTTCTATCTCAATTGGTAATACGTGCAGACATCATTGCAGCCTCATATGTCACATCTCAAAAAACTGGATCAATAATTTATTATGCAGAATCAGAGCAAAGAAGACGTAATAATGAGCTATGGTAATGACCAAGATAACCTAGTGTAAAAGTGAACCCGCTAAAACGGTAGATAACTGATTAAAACCCTTGCTAGGGTATGTCGCTTCGTGTATGGGCACAGGGAAAGATACACTCTGATTGTTAGTCGTTAAGAGGCACAAGCCTCAGCGAACACAACACATTTGATTAAAACAGTATAGTCGCCTTCGTCATAAACCGGGACTAGGCTAAGTTCTGATATTCGGTCAATTACCGTAAATTGTGCGGTCCTCTTCCGGCAAATTACAGCTGTGTCTGTAGTTGTTGAACTAATCTGACTTCAAGTCGTACATAAATTGTGAATTTACTACAACGACGAAATGTTATCTGAACCTTAAAACATAAAATATTTTGTCCTGTCAACCATAAATTATTTTCCGTTTAAAACCAGTTGACCCAGTTACGGTCGTCGGTTAATGTTTCCCAAAATTTAGCTGTGACTAAAGGACACGTATCTGACCTGAGAATTCTCTTGTTTATCTCGTTCTGAATTCTTGCTGCGCACTGAAACAAATTTGATACTTTATCGGACACGAACTACTGGTTTTCCTAATGCTGGGTCACTGGTAGATAGTCTAGATTTCCTCACGACGAGCGCAGCTAAATAGGTGTCGTAAATCCAGGTTTATTGATTTTCGCGACTGTAATCTGGCCGGGACGAGAGTACAGCCTTCTTCAAAACAATGTGTCGACGATGCCTATCAGCGAAAGGGGCATGCGATATATCAGTTAGTTCTTAATAACATGTACTAATGGAATTGCCCAATTTGTAAATCGGCCATAACCAAAACTATTATCGTTGCTGAATGGGTATTGTTTGCATAGACAGAAATTTCCTCACTAACGTGTATAGGGAAAACCCAATTGCCTACCTAAGGCGTTCGGAATCAAGGTTATTCCAAGGTTATATTTTCAAGTTATTTTTACATTTGAGAGCAAAAACATACCAAACAAATGCACAGGAAAAAGCACAAACTACTGCAGCTGATATATAAGTTGTGGAAATGGGAGCACAAACTCGGTATCGTATGTGGTGGATAACGCACTATCGACAAGACCATATATAGGCACAGTTTATAGAATTTTTAAAAATGCAAAATACCAATTTTGCAGCGTTCAGTGTGAAAGCTTTTTGCATCGTTGTTTTTTTTTTAACGAAGTTATTTCCTTTTCAATTCTGAAATACAATTATAAATAGTAAGATACACAAAAAGCATACCATAAACATGATTTCCCGTTCAATATCTGTTAAAAGTAATTACAATAAATTGTCCATAGGCTTTCTTTTTAAAATAGCCGAAAGCTCTAACCTCTACAAAATTATCAATTTCTCGGTAGATGTTGTAAATATATAGTCAGGAAATCCTCAATTGTTTCCAAATTTAGTATGCTTTGGCAGAGAAAATGATAAAGCAACACTTATAACAATTTGTTCTGCTAGAAAATAATTGTGCATATTATCGATAACGAATAATCAAAGTATGAATTTTTTTCTTATTTACAGCCAGCGCCAGCCATGTGTAGGAAAAATAATTACACCTTTAGTTAACCGTACTATTCGTAGAAGACTGATAAGAAGGTTATCGGCAATTACAGGCACAAAGAGTGTTATATCTCATTTTTGCTTTCAACATGTGTTAATCAGGAGTTGTTGTCTGTCTTTACTAATCATCCAAGTACATTAACAGAACAGCGAAATAAACCCTTATTTGTCTATTGACGATGGTTGCGCCATAAGGAGATGTTTACTAAAACAGATAATTGACAGTTAAATGGCAAATAAAAGATTACGCTTTTTGGAGAAACAGTCGAACCTAGGATGTTGGCAATCATCTGTTGTCTGATTGGTGAACTTTCGTTCAGATGGTTTCTAGATACTTGGTAAGTTTCTTGCCTAAAGCATTTCATACAATACAATATTATAGATCACCATATCGTGGTCCAATCGAGCTAGTGCTCTTTGCGAATTAAACACAATGTCCTTTCATATCCACTTTAATCACCAAGTAAGAAGTGATTTTGTCAGTTTAATCATGGTCGATCAAAATAAGTTCTTTTGTGTTAAGTATAGAATTAAATTAATTAAACCTAATTTTCTCGAGAAGAAAAATGAAATTGAAAAACTCATAATAAAAGCTACGAATACAAGCATCATTTCAACTGTATCTTGCGACGTTTATTGTACATTATTTCTATTTTCCATTCCTCAAGACTTTTAATAATTGTAGTATAAGCAGTATAAGGTAGAGCCAGTCTGTATTGCCAAAAATTCTCCACGGTATTGATCTTCAGATCATAACAGGTGTTCCTAAGGACATGTTTTATAAGGCACAATTGTAGTGATAAGTCTAAAGAATGTATACAGGATATCAATGGGCTACTAGTCTGTCAACATGAGCTAACATCAAAACAGTCGCTGCATTACACAGCATGGAAGTAACAATTGCAACAATGCACATAACCAAAACAAAATTACCTAATGTACATACAGCTGTGATGATTCTTTCTATATAGCACAGTTTATTCCCCAAATTTTGTGTCGCTTCAACATCAGCTCCTTTCTCATTGTTACAAACTGTTAATTCAATCTAGACATTTATCTAGCCATTGGCCAATTCAACTATATTTACACGTAAAGGAGAAATAACAACATCGTAATAAAACTGTGAACAAAAGATGCTTCATTTCTGTCATTATGTCCCGGGATGACTCTTGAAACGGAAGTTGAAAATGTAATCCCAAGAAAATTATATTCACAGTGAAAGGAAAATCTCCAGTTGACCTCATTAGTTTGATTCTCTGTCTCAATAATTCTATTGTAGGGATTATTTCGTCTGGCCAGAACAAACACACATTTCAGTCTCGTAATCGCATTGCCTTCCGCCGTAGTTCGTACATTTTAGCCCTTCACAGCATTCATTTTCCCATGGTATACAAGTCTTCATCCGACCAACACAGATCTGTCAACATATAAATAAAATATGTTTCAAGAATGAACAACATAGACACATAGACAATGCTAAATAATCTATTCAGATCCGAAAGTAGATTTCAGATCAGACGGTGTCTATAGATCCTGTGCCAAAGAGGGTTTATGGACACAAGCAATGAAAGAGGAATGATTTATCTAGGTTTGAAGTACAAAGGCAGCTTCATTCACATCATTTTGCTGCAGATGAGCTTGATAAAAAAGCTTCATCTCCACAAGGCTTTGGGGGAATATATTGACCTGCAGCTTTAACATTTGGAATATGAGAAATCAAGGCACATTCTGCAATCTCATGTAGGCTTTTATCATATGCTGGACCGCACTCATAAAGACAATCTATCTGTCGTCAGTGATAATAAGACGACCAACGAATTTACACACAAGATTTCGACATTTACCACTTGTAATTTTGGAGATATATATCTGTATTTTATTCAAAATCAACTTAAAAGGGAAGGAAACCAAAGACAATTCCTACCCTACAAATTCTTCAGCCTATTTAGTTGGTAACAAAAGTGCTATTAATGTTTTCGGTGACTTCTCATTTTTCGCTGAAGGTCACCTAAATGTTGGTACTGCAAGTAAAATGGTTTTTTATGACACATTTGTTGTAGTGGTGCTGCTGGAGTTCATCTGTATGACAAATGTTGCGCATTAGTTGGACATAGCTTTATGTACATTTGTACAGTCTCCGTTTTGCACTGCTTGGAGTTTGGTTCAAAACATGGTATAGACACTCTACCATAAATTGTATAAACAGCAGCCAAGTTTCCTTGTCTTTCAGAGCACAACGATAACAGTTCTTTAGAGTTTTACGTCATGATCAGAGTATTTTACTTAAATAACGCTGGTATTTTCCACAGCACTTGACCCTAGTACAACTATAACATGTTAATCGTTTTGATAAAGTTGGAAAGTTCTTCCTTTAGTGCTAAGACAACATTGTTAAACTCCATGAAATTACCCTTAGTTATGGCCTTAATAAATGGAAAGACTCCCGCAAATACTATTCCACCAGTGATTAACCCGAAATGAATGTTTTTCTATTCTAGTTTTGTCCAGCTATTATTTAATTTGTGTATAAACAAAAGTCTATTAGATGAAAAGCCCAACAAGTGCAATCTATTATATATTGAACTAAATTAATAACACAAGCAACAAAAAGTTGAATCCATTTTGTAAGTAGCCAGGTATCAGATTTGGATGTGGAGCGATAACGCTTGAATTTAGTGAACCTAACAGCTTGATACACGTAAATAAACCTATTTAACAATTCTTTATCTTATTTTGAGGTAAAAATGCTTTTATGTGCGCAAAAAAACAAAATGGACGTTATTGGTAGAAATTTTAAGTTAACATTAATTGACAGAGATAGTACATTGATGGGGTGGAATTTTAATAATTTGAACATTATTGTAAACGATGCTAAATGTCAATTTATGTGATGCTTTTTGGCCCCTTATTTCTTTCTTTCTTATTTTTCTCCCTTATTTATTTATTTATCCGCGAAAGGGAGGTGGGGGAGGGGGGCTTAATCCACACGCACCAAAAATCACAAGGTATGGCCGACAATTAGAGACACAACACCTTTCATTTAATTGACACATTGCTGCCAGCTGTGTAAGTGCATTGGATTCTCAACGAACTATATCCAAAGTGCTTTGAAGTAAACTAAACATGGAATATAGCGGGGTCATTCCACGTCAAATCAACCAACGGCCCCCGCTCGACCCTCTCAGATTTTGATGGAACTCCATCAAAATGATCCATTGTGTAAAAAATCAACATGCGCAAAATTTGTTTTTCAAACCATGAAGGAGTTGAGTACAAAAGCAGAAAGTTTGTTGATGAGTAGACCTAATATATTTGTACTGAACGTGGTGTAAATTTCAGAAATATTTTAACCGTCCATATGGGGATCTATTGTCGAGATGAAAGGGTATATATTGGATGCAAATATTCTCTCGCAAAGGCATAGGCTGACCTCAGAAATCACCAAAAGCATGGGGGTCTTCAAAGAGATTAAGTGCCTTCTTTGGTTGCGCATAACATGAAAAGGAAGGGACGTTCAAGTTGTCTATGTCGTGTTCTTGCAACGTAGGAAAAAGTAGGCTAGGATAAAATGTTTCAGCTCTATATAGTTGTTTATAATCCCAAGTTATAAGGTTCCAAATCTAGAAGAAAAAAAACATTAGTGCATTTTCACGAGCTTTTTGAGCAAATTTCAGTAGGCTGTATCTCGGAAATGAAATGTTGGGCTAATCTTTTGTGTGTTGATTTTTCACAATAGTTTATTTTGATGGAGTTTCATCAAAATCGGAGTGTCGAGTGGGAAGCTGGTTAATTTGAAACGGAACGACCCAGCTATAGACATCAAATAACAGAATTGCCCTTATTTTGACAGAGCTTTCCAACTTTTTTTTTTTTTTAACGTATCTGGTAACGATCGTTCTACATATTAAACAGGAATTCTCTTAATTTCGATCAGGTTTCAGCAGTTGCCGTCTGAAATTTTCCATTAATTTCACATGTCATTTCTTTGGGCCAGCATAACAGAAAATTGGCGAATTTGAATATCAAGTGACGTGAGTTGAGCTGTTTGACAAAATGCTAGGCCTATAACTAGGTATCAAAAGGGACCTGTTTTAGCACCGATAACCAAATCGTTTGTTAGACAGCATATCAAGTCAATACCGGGTACACTTCAATACCGGGTACATATTCCAAATGATGAAAGACACATTTATTGTTTGCAATATATTTATATATACGTAGTAAAAACGCGTAAAGAAATAGTAATCATCGCCTCTAAGTGCTACTGACCAGGCAGGTTTTTGTAGCTGTCACCGCAAAAAGACATAGAATGTAGGCCTACTAAAGTCAGCCAGGACTAGCCTTCGATAACATGGCCTTATAATTCTGTTATAAAGTCATGTACACGTTGACATCTTGGATAGTGACGTCATTCCTGAGCTCGCCAAAGAGCATTTTAGGCTTTTAATACCAGCAAGGGATTCCCCTCTCGTGTTATAAACCCAAGTGGAACAGCACAACGTTATTGATTCATTTCAATGTACTTGTGTTTTGTCTTCATGGCTCACTACTTTCTTACCGTTTATAATATTAAAGGCTTTAGTTGCAAATTTCTGGCAAACACTGGAAAAGCGAAAAGGGATTTTACACATTTTTCGTTTGGACCAAAATTTAACAATACACACTTACACATGCCCTTAGATGCTCTGTCAAATTTTAACGAATTTATTCATCTAAGAATTCAAACCTTGTTACTGAACCCATTCTTGGCCTGTTTTACTTCAAAGTAAAACCGCATGCATGGCAATCATTAAATACAAATTTAAAAAAATATATATACTGAGAATAAACAGGGTTTTTCTATACCATCAGTATGGAAAATTACTTTACAACCCGACGCGCTTTAGGGCACCATGCTGGAGTGTAGGCCTACTCGCCACAACAAAACACCACACACGTAAACAGTTACAGCTATAAGTTTTGAGATGGAGCAACGAAGTAGATCAAGTAATTATGGAAGCCGGATGCGTCCACTCGTGCTTTCGTAGTTTTCTCTATCAAAAAAAAGGACAAAAGGGCAAAACCACGAAACAACGAAGCGAAACTGCGAGATTAGAAAAGTCGAAACCACGAAACTGCGAG